>CM034154.1:89958435-90024954 GCA_019776745.2 Taxus chinensis | reverse complement strand
GCTTTCCGTCGATATAAAGAACGTGGAAATCTGAGCTCTGGATCAAAAGATATGGCGATCTGAAGATTTAGGGCACGGAGCAGACCAAGACAGATTTTAAAATGTTTTCCCGCTCTTCACCGTCTGGACGACACGTGGCACGTGCTGATTAGACGAGCAATTCTCTGTCCTCCGTCTTTCGCGGGCTTTCCTTTTCAAATTGCTTGTGGGCCCCTTAAACTTGGACACGTGGCGCCATTTCATTGGTTCGGTTCAGCGCTCGATAACTCGCCCCTTTGACCTTTTGACTTTTTCTCCTATGAGGACACGTGGCAGTTTCTGATTGGTCCTCGGCTCCTTCGCGTACTTCACCCCCATTTGTCCCAGATGTCCCATTTGATTTTGGGCCCTTCATGCTCATTTCAGCCGATTTGGCCGGTTCGGGCATTTTTGGCCCGCTTGTCTCGCTTTGCTTCGGACTGACTTGACTCTTTTCGGCCGGTTCGGCCAGTTTGAGCCTTTGCAGCCCAGATGTCCCAATCGCTTTTGACTGCCTGTGCTCATTTCGGCCGATCCGGCCAGTTCGGGTCTTTTTGTCCCAAACGTCCCGAGCAACGCCTAGCCAATTTTTCTTCCTCCTTCGGCCGGATCGGCTTTTCGCGTCCTCCGCGTACTTCTGGCCTGATTGTCCCAAATGCAATTTGGGCCACCTGGAGGCTTTTCGGCCGATCCGCGCCTTGACGTCCCAAATGTCCCAATTGCTCCCTTGAGTAGGACTTAGCCAATTTTCACACTGTTTCCTGGGTCAACCTATTTGCCTTTCTGCAACTTTTTTGCATTTTCTCAGAGCTTGCTCCCTGTTTCTTCGGCCAGGGGAGTTAGAAAAATACTTGAAGGGACCCTAGAAACCTGATTTTGCTCTGAATCAATCAATTTGC
Organism: Taxus chinensis; assembly: GCA_019776745.2. Lineage (NCBI taxonomy): Eukaryota > Viridiplantae > Streptophyta > Pinopsida > Cupressales > Taxaceae > Taxus > Taxus chinensis. The sequence goes on along the minus strand of CM034154.1, from coordinate 90,024,037 downwards.
TTGGGATTTGAATCTTCTGATGCATGTTATCAAAATTTACCCTAGGGGGGTGAATTTTGGATAACACATATTGAATACACAACCACCAATTTGAAAAGCATCATACTCGGAGTGAGCGGGAAAAAGTAAGTGTGAATGACACTCGGTACGCTTGGGACATGTGAGACGTGAATGCGCGAAACACACGGCTTGGCCGGTTCGGGCGAAACAGGGAGAGGACACACAAATGCATTTGGGACAAATGGGACGAAAATGTGCGAAGGACACGGTTCAGGTGCTTCGGCCGAAATTGGAACAGCGGGCCCGTTTGGACTTGGGACATTCGGGACAGAAAGTTCCGAAGTACGCGACTCGACCGGCTCGGCCGAAATTGGGAAAGCTCGCACTTTTTCAAATGGGGCAGTTGGGACAAAATTGCGCGAAGGACGCGGTTCGGGAAAATCGGCCGAAAATGGGAAAGCTCGCACTTTTTAATGAAAAGTGCGAAGTACGCGGGAAGGATGATTCGGCCGAAAATGGAACAACATGCAAAATAAGTTTTGGGACACTTGGGACAAAACTCTCTGACGGGCCCGAAAATGGGACAGCTTCGGGGATTTCAGCCGGTCGGGTGACAGAATGCATTTTCGTACTTGGGACAGATGGGACAAAAAGTTCCGACAAGCCCGAAAATCACACAAAATGACCCAAAACACAGATTTTTTTAATTTCACGACTTAGGCACTTCAGAGAAAAACCCTTAAACTCAAAATTTTGAAAATTTAACTCTTATCAGAGCGGGGAATTTTGAGTGGACAACAGCTGGCTCCTTCTGGGGATGACTTGGTGTAAATTCATGGAATGAGACAAGGCAAGAACTTAGACAAACTCGGTGAAGCAGACCAGCGCCTTATCCATTGGGCAAAAGGAGTCAAAAACAAACCAATACAGAGGGAAACACACACAACAACAGAAGGGAAACACACCGAAAGAAGAAAAGCAAAAACACTGTACAGAATATACAAAAGGGACTCCCTAGTCACCTATGACTTGAACAACTTCAAATATTGCCCACTATAAGGAAGTGGGAGGGGAGAACCATCCATGTAATCAAGATAGAAAGAGTCCTTACCAGTAAAGTGTCTTATCTTGAAAGGTCCGAGCCACAGGGAATCAAATTTTCCATGGCTGCCACGAGGTTCATGTCTTTTGTCCCATAACAGCACAGTATCTCCAACTTGGAACTCTCTGAACCTAGCTTTCTTGTCGAACAGAACCTTCACCTTCTGCTGGTGAGCAGATATTCTGTCAGCAACCTCCAATCTATCCTCGTTCAGTTTGTGCAGGTACATGATTCTTTTATCCAGAGCATCACTGAAACTAGTGTCTTCAATGGCCTTCATCAGGTGCAAGGCTGGCAGTTCCACTGTCACTGGCAATTGAGCTTCTACTCCATACACCACTTAAAAAGGAGACATTCCAATGGCTCTTTTAGGTGTGATCCTGTCTGCCCAAAGAGCATCATAAAGCTTCTTATGCCAGTTTCGCTGAGACTCATTGACCAACTTCCTTATGATAGTCACCAGATTTTTGTTGGTGGATTCTGCTTGTCCATTCCCCTGGGGATAATAATCTGAAGAATGAGCCAGAGAGATGTCATACCCATAGCAGAAATCCATGATCTCAGTTGAGGAGAAGTTCGAAGCATTGTCTGTTACAATCTTGTTAGGTACACCATACCTTACCAAGATGTTCTCCTTGATGAAATTGCATACAACTTCAGAAGTAGTGCTCTTGACTGGAATAGCTTCCACCCATTTGGTGAAGTAGTCAGTGGCAGTTAGCACATGCGTGTGACCAGCACTAGAGGCAGGATTCAGTGTACCAATGAAGTCTAGACCCCATTGTTGAAATGGTTCCTTGATCACAACTGGCTTGAGAGGTAAAGATGCCAATTTAGGTCTTCCCACAAAGGTCTGACAAGCTTCACATTTATCCACCCACTTGGATGCATCTCTGAACAAGGAAGGCCAGTAATATCCTCCCCGGAGTATCTTGTGAGCTGTGACTGTTGATGAATATTGCCCTCCACATGCCTGATCATGGAAAGCTGAGAGCAACTTTCTCTGCTGCTCCTTGTCCACACACTTCAGAAATCTCCCATCCAAACCACGCTTGAACAAGGCATTTTCCCACAGTACATATTGTGCTGATCTCAATTTAATAGTCCTCTTTTCCTTGGTAGTTAAATGAGAGGGGAATTCCCCATAGGTGAGAAAATGGGCAATGTCAGAATACCATTCATCAACTGAACTCAGGAACAGAACAGTAGGAATGTCAGCTTTCTCCTCCAGCAACTCATGTTTGGCTCCTTCAGCAATGAGTTCACAAAGACCTTTGCCACGAACCAGCTTGGTCGGTTTGATATCAATGTCATACTCCTGGACCTTAGCCACCCAGTTTCCTCTCTTGGACCCAAATTCTTGCTGTGTAAGAATTGACTTAACAGTCGTATCTGGAACCAACACCATAGAGTGAGAGTTGAGGATATAGAAACGGAACTGCTTGACAGCTTTGACTACTGCAAAATCATGCTTCTCCATCATGGTGTACTTTAGCTCATGATCCTTCAGGATATAGCTCATGAAGGCAATTGGTAGCTCATGTCCATCAGAGTCTTCTTGGGTTAAGACAGCAGCCAGGGTATTATCTGTAGCATAGCAATAGATGATGAAATCTTTGCTGAAGTCAGGACAGGCCAAAACTGGAGTTTTAGCAATGGCTTTCTTGATACCCTCAAAGGATTCCTTTCCTTCAGAAGACCAACCAAATGCTTTCTTCCCTTTCATCATCTGAGAGATGTTCAAAGTTAATTCAGCAAAATCAGGGATGAATCTTCTTAAGAAATTGATCTTACCGAAAAAGGAATGCACGCCTTTTTTACTGGTTGGGAGAGGAATTTGCTGGATGGCTTGAACTCATTCAGGATCAATCTTGATACCATCCTTGGAGACAATGTGCCCTAATAGTTTTCCTTCCATAACACAGAAGACATATTTTTTAGGATTTAAAGAAATCCCATGCTCTCGGCATCTTTGCAGAACTATTTCCAGGTGGTCGAAGTGATCTGCTCTTGTCTTTGAAAACACTATCAGGTCATCAAGGTATATGACGATACATTTCCCTTTCAAGCTTCCAAAAGCCAAATCCATAGCTCTCTGGAAAGTGGCACCAGCATTAATCAGCCCAAAAGGCATTCTCTTGTAGGCGAAGGTACCCCAAGGAGTGGTGAAGGCTGTCTTTTGTTGATCTGCAGTATCAACCTCTACCTGATTGTATCCCGAGAATCCATCAAGCATAGATAACATTTCAGATCCTGTTACTGCTTGCAATATTTGATCCATCATAAGTAGAGGGTAGTTATCTTTCAGAGAAGCCTGATTCAGGTTCCTGAAATCAACACAGATGTGGATCTCACCATTCTTCTTCCTAACAGGCATAATGTTTGCAATCCATGTCGAATGGTGAATGGGAAAAATGATTTTAGCCTTCAACAATTTCTGAATCTCCTGAAATATAGTGTCAGCTATTTTGGGATTATACTGCCTTTGTTTCTACTTGAAAGGCTTGATTCCTGGTTTAAGAGGGATAGAGTGCTGCATGTCTTTTGGCTTGAAGGCTTTTAGATCCTCATAAGAATATGCAAGAACATCCTTATACTTCCTTAGAAGATCAATTGCTCTTCTCCTCTCATCGGTTGTGCAACATTTTCCGATATTTACCAGCTTGGGATCAGAAGAACTCCCTATATCAATCTTATCATACTCAACTGATTGCTGAGGTCCAGTAGAAGCTTTAGATTTCACATATCTGTCATGTTTATCAAACAACTCCTCCAAACTCACCAAACCTTTGGGAATATTGTTTCCTTTGAGCTTAATGCACCCTTCCTGATCAGTTTCTTCTCCTTGGATGACAGCTTGGTCAGAAGACACACTCTCACGAGGCAGGTTGTCACTTCCCTCAAAATATAGTTGTTCGAAGTTACCTTTGAGTTCCAGGAAGGAAAGCAGATGCTGGTCATCGTTGAAAAATTGCCAGTTATTGGTATTGTCAGGGACACTAGGCCGATGGACCATTTCAATAGTGAACTTATCCTGAGAGAATTCAGGATGGGGAATCAGTAGTGACCTTGAGACAGCCAGTGAATCAGCCCTGCTGTTCTTTTCTCTAGGTATTGCTTCAATAGAGAAAGCATCAAGGAATTCAATTGAATCCCAAACCTGATTCCGATAATGCTTCAGCCTCCCATTCTTTACCTGAAAAAGGCTTCTGACTTGCTTCACAATCAGCTCTGCATCACCACGAGCCAGAAGATTTTTTACACCTCGTTCTTTGGCCACTTGTAGTCCAAGAATGAGAGCCTCATACTCTGCTGTATTGTTAGTATTTTCGAACTGCAACTTAAATGAAAAAGGGTGTAGGCAGCCTTCAGGTGACACTAGCAGGACACTAGCTCCAGAACCAGCCGAGGAACAACTTCCATCAAATTCTAAAATCCAAACACCATTGGGATCTTTGGGTGATACTTTGGAGGGTTGGATTTCATCAGGGGACAAAATCATGTAATTACCATGACCGATGTCTTCATAGAGTATTTGTGCCTTAGGATCATCTGTTTTCTGCACAATATACTCAGACTGTTTCTCAGGGAGTAACTTCTTCATTCGTCCATTGACAGGTATGAGGGTGTGTGACCAATCCATTTAAATCTCCCCACCCACATCTTTACAGAAGTTCCTACTTAGCAACATTCCATAAGAAGGAGGAATGTCTGCTACTAGGATGGTAGCCAAGACTTTCTTTTCAGGTAAAGCAGCAAAAGCCATTTGTGCATCTTTAATCCTTCCAACCAAAGGCACTTCTTTACTTTCCATGGAGTAGCACGATCCATAAGTACGAGTAAGGGTCAAGCCTAAAGCATGAGCTACCTTAGCAGGCATCACATTATCTGAGGCTCCGGAATCTATGACACAGTTACTGAGCCTATGGCCAGCTATAAGAAGTGTAACATAAAAAGGCTTGATTTTGTCTCCAGGCGAGGTGACAGCAGCTACCAGACTAGGCTGTGGTATAGAAGGAGGAGTGGGCAAAAGGCCTTTAGAGGTGGTCTTGGAATGGGAATTTACAAATTGGATCATCTTGGAAAAAGCTTTGGGATGGGTTTGGTAGTATTCAGCTTCTGAAATTTGAACCTTAGTCCTTTTTAGATGATCTACAATATCAAAGGATCCAGAGGTGGATGGGCCATCATCATTTGAAATTCTAGGCTTATCAACCTTTGGAGAAAAAGAAGGAACTTTGCTAGTAGGATTGGCAGGACTTACCTTTGGTGCAGATGAGGTAGGGATAGGAGATCCTCTTCTGGAAATTATAGGAATAGTTGTCGGCTGCTCCTTAGATTTCTTTATGGGCTGTGTTACTTTCTCCTTCTGCCTTGTCTGTTCTCGAGTCATGACAGCAAATGATTCACTGTTCATATCTGCTACCACTTCATCATAGTTATCTCCATCATCAGTGCCTTCGGTGGTAAAGAAATTAACCCGAGATCCTTCAAGTTCTTCTGCCTCATCATCAAATTCCTCCAGGAACTCCTCACAAGCTTCATTGTCCACATCATCATCTGGCTCTTCAACTTCACAGGTTGCATTCACAGGAACTTTGACAGGAGGACCTTCAAGTGCTAGTCTTGTGTGAGGTGCAAGCAAACGATTTCTGGGCTGGAAATTCCTTCTTGGAACATCTGCATACGGGGCATGCTGAGCCAATTGTTTCTTTATAGCTACTAGATCATTTGCAAGTTTCTGGACTAATGGATCAGTATTGGGTCTAGAGGTGGAGGAGGAAGAAGCAGCAGATTTAGATTTGGGAGGATCTCTCTTCAACTTCCCTGACATGATCAGGTCATCCTCGACACTAACAGCCAGTTCTTGATCCAGAATTAACGTTCCAAGATTAGCCCTTCTCAGAGCATAACTGACTTTGGGCGTTTGAGCATTTAGAAAGAAACATTTTTGAATTTGATCAACCGGTCAAGTATTTACAGGAATTTTGTTGATCAATCTATTGAACCGAGCCACAAATTCTCTCATGGGTTCTGATGGATCTTTCTTTATCTGAGAAATTTGGGCAAGCAGGGCATGCACATCTTCTGCCAGCTTGAAACGGCTTTCGAACTGAGTTCTCATTGTATTCCAGTCGGTGATGGCACCAGCCGGAAGGTGATAGAACCAGTCAGCAGCATTATCCTGTAACGTCTCAACGAACAGCCTTACTGAGACGTCTTCATGTTCAACTCCCAAGACTCCACATGCAACTATGAAGGCTGCAATGTGTTCATCAGGGTGTACTTTTCCATCTCCTCTAAACTTCGAGAAGTTCTTTCGGTTACCTCTAGGTAACTCATGCAAAGGCTGAGTAAGGGCCAGGGGCCCGACACACTGACCCCATGGCAATTGTGCCGCCATTCTTGGAAATACGGCTTGGAGGGGAACTTTAACACCAGCAAGGATCAGAGCTCGTAGATTGGGACTAGCAGGCTCTGAAGGAATACCACCCGTAGGACTTCTATCTTGAACAGGCGAAGTGCTCTTCGAACGAGTTCTTCTATTTGAAGGGAAAGGAAAACCCTGTTGCTCCAAAAGCTGAAACTGAGAGTCTTCGATACCAAGGGTCCTTCTCCCTCGAGTGAAACGTGGAGTCACCAGATCAAAGGATGATCAAAAAATGTAGTACTAGAACGCGGTTTTCCCCAGCGGAGTCGCCAAAAACTGTTGGTCGTCAAATAGGACTTTTTAGAAGAGCAACAGTCAGGGGACAAAAAGTCCCTCCTCTTTAATGGGAGAGGTTCCCTTATTCTGAAACGAACTTATTTACAAATATACAGAACATTATTTTATGGTTAAACTTGGATATTACGAAAGTGTTTTCCATAAGGATCATCAGTTACACAAGGACTGAGGAAAGGGAATAAGAAGATGAGCAGAATAGCAACATTCAGAATTATAGATAGCAGAATAATTCTTCGTGTATGCAAAACTTCAAAGAATTTAAGACAAGATCATTTGAATGAGATTAAATTTAAAGACACAAAGTTCCATAAATAACCTTCTTCAGATTTGTTAATCAAGGACACAAAGTTCCTTCTTGGTTGTACAAGATCACTGTATTTGCAAAACTGAACAGTATGCAATCAGAGAGACTAATCGAGTTAGGAACAAAATGATCTTCACAATATTAAAGGAAAACACAGAGACAACAAGAATCAGATAGAAAAAGAATGGAAAGCCCTTTTGTATTGATTTCTTTAAGATCTATTTACACTTTCAGCAAATATCCAAGTTCTTCCTCCTTGTAAAATGGCGTGGAAAGGCCATTATATAGATTACAAGTCAGTTACTCTTTGTAACCGTTTCTTTTAACTAAAGAATAGTTAAGTACCGCCAATTGCAATACCTTAACTAATTACAAAGAATACGAAAATAAAGGAAAGAAGAGGAAAGAAAGGAGAAGGAGACAGGTGGCCGGCTACTGGGAGGGACCCACTGTCTTCAGAATCCGCTGCCTGAATTTCTTCAATGACTCAGCTATATCTCTGCCACGGGGGACTGACGTGTTGGTTGCGGACTGAGTCCAAAATCCCAGACATTTCTCCATCTCTTTATCAAACTCGACGTGAGTATGATAGTCTTTGTTTGCTTCTTCAATGGCGGACTGAAGAGAACAAATTTCCTTTATCTTGTCTTTAGAGATGGAGTCTTCCTTGAAAAGATTATCTTTGACAAAAGCTCTGAACTGAGCTTTGATTTCTTGCAAGGACAAGGGAATGCCAGAGTTTTCATCCTGAAGATGGCAATGCATATCTTTGAAAGCAGCCACTGCCAGTGTCTTGAAAGCTTCTCCCTTCTGCCAGCTGTTCTTCATTTCTCCCACAGCTTCCTCGAGGACTTTGATTTTCCACTCTACGCTGTAGACCCAGGATTTTGATAGATTGTCTTTGGTATCATCGAAAATCTTATTCACCAGTAAGATGTTCTCATCTGTCTGTCCCATGAGGCGAAGGTCTAAAATGCAACTGCTCCAGAGTTTGAGCTCTTTATCCATAACACCGATGGTAGAGGATAGCTTCTGTTGCAAATTATCTACCTTTCCATGTAGTTTAAAAGCTTCATCGATGAATTTTAGCCCGGCAACAAGCATGTCATCCACCATGGCTTCAATAGCTCTACCATAGACAGAATACTTGTGCATATCTTTAATAATTTGCACTTCATCTTGGCTTAGAATTACAGGAGGCGGTAGAGCAGTCAAGGGGGTAGGGTCCAAAACTTTGTCCTTAGACAAAAGTGACTTGATAAAACTTGTGAGAACTTGGGCTTGTTCTTCCAACTGTTCAATAGTCTACTGCCCTTTCTCTACCCTTCCAATGACTCTGGTGACTGTTTCCTGGAGGTTATGAATTTCACCTTCAGGGGTAGACTCTCCCATAGGGATCCTTGAAAGCTCCAAGTCAGATGTCAGTAAGTCTGATTCTGACTTATCCACTGTAGGCTTAGCAATCTCCAAGAACTGCCGACCTTGAGCATCAGACACAATCCTGGAAGTAGTTCTGGCTTTCTTGGCACGAGAAGGTGTGGTGCCCAACAAGGCTGCAACAGCATCAAAATTTGGTCCCAAGCTTTGAGAGGAGGATTTCCTCTTCCTTTTGTCAACCAGAGGCTGCACCCAAGAAAAAGAGGAAGAAGAATCTGCAGGAGAAGCAAGGGGACCAAGAGACAGGGAGCTCATGACACTCAGGGTCTGCGCAGCTGTTGACTCAAGCTGAGATGTGAGTAGAACACTGGAGGCAATGGCAGTAGAAGAATCAATAGCACCCAGAAGTTCAGTGCTCTGGACCTCTTTGTCCTTATCTGCTGGATCTTCAGGAACATTTGCAGGAGTTGGCATCTCGCTTTCTTCACTTTCACTAAGAACAATGATGTTCTCTGGCCCTATAGGCAACTCCACCTGTTTTCTTGGAGGATCATTCTCTGCAGGCTCCTTCTTTACCTCTTTGAGTTTCTTCTTGTATACCTGGGTAGATGGAGAAGGAGTAGATTCCACAGGTCCCTGAGCTGTTGAGACAGGAGGGGTTTTCACTGGTGTTCCAGACTCTGGAACTGATGCCTCCCTTATGGGTGTCGAATCATCTTTAGAGCTGGATTCTCCTGAGTGCCTCTTGAATTCTCGGATCTTCTTACTGAACCAGACCCTAGTTCTGATCAAGACTGGAGCAAGAATCTCAGCCAGATCATCTCTCTCTTTCTTGTTCCAATCCAGGTCCTCCAGAGGGGTGTGCTTAGTCACATTTTCATACTCATACGAGTATAGCTCAGAATTGTCATCCTGGAGACCTTCAGGAACTTGGTACAGACTGAGTTCTTGGATCAATTGCAGGGAGAACCTGCCACAGTGCCTTCTTCTGGCTTCAAAATCATCTGCACAGTCAGCCCAGTAGTCTTCTGTATCTGCCCTATGATGATAGACTATCTTGATGTTCTGTTCAATGAACTTCTTCAAGTCAAAACAGGTTCTTGGCTTGAAGAAATGAACAGTGATAGGGACCAGGGCTCTTTTTATGTTCTGAGAATCCAGAGCTGTTTTGCATGTGTAGTTTCCCAGAGAGATGGGAAAGTGCAAGCCAGAAATCTTCTTGTCTCTGCAAGTTCTGTGCAACTTGTCTAGTTGCCTACATATTTCAATCAAATCCATTTTATCATTACAGAACATGGGAAGCCGTAGAGGAGTGCTTTCATAGCCAGCAAGCCTGATATAGGAAAATTTCCTGAATTGAATGAAATAGGCTCCATACTGCGATATCAGGTTCATGGCTTCGTCTGAAAACCTTCTGGCAGTGTCACCTTTGAGCAATCTGACCACGTACATGGTGAAAGCATCATTGACCCTTCTGAAATTGTGGTTGCTGGTCTCCAGGGTGAACTGCGAGCAATAGGCATACACTGGATCATCTTTGTGTGCATCTATATAGGAGAAACCAAACCACTGCCTGGATGCTGCTAGGGTATACATCAGATACGAAGTCATATAGAACTTCTTTGTTTGCTGGACGTTGGATAGCTGCTCAGCCAAATTCATACTGATGATCTCTGCCCAGTTGATATTTTGTGTTCCCTCGCACACCATGCTGATGAGCGGGCACATCCAGAGATGGAACTCATTGGTGGAGGGAAAACCCATAACCTGAGCCAGCAGGATTATGAAGTCTGATAGTTCTTCATTGAAATCTTCTCAGAAGAGGGTTTTGGTTAGGTGAGAAGCACCTTTCTTAGGGTTCTTCAACCAAGACTTCGCCACTCGCACCTTGTATTTGTCACTATCTTGGTCGAACATAGCCTGTGCTTGATCCCAGGAGACGACTATAGCATTGTCCATCTCTGGAATCCTCAGAGCAGCGCCAATGGCGGCAGCGTCCAGCTTGGCAATGAGTTCCCCATGTACATTTGTCAATTCGCTCGAATCGGGGTTGAAGTGAGCTCCACATGAAAGCACTGTATCAGCACACTGTACTGAGATTGGGAATCCTCTGGCAAAAGCTAAACCACTATCATTAATCATCTGCACCATTGGTGTAGGGTTTGCATCTGTCATTCTTGACCAAAAATCGCTGAAGTCGAGATGACGAGCTTCGTTGTCCCCTATATTGCTAACAGTAGACTCAAGCGGAGAAATTTGCTCCTGTCCCTGGAACTTGATCTTCATGTTAATAGCCTCGGAGCTGCAACCTAGACTTCTGGAAGGAATTTGCAAATGGAGGGGGAATTGCTCAGGTTTTCAAATTGCAAGGGTTCGAGAAAAAGATAGCATAGAAGCAATGCAAAAAAATGCAAAGGGGAATGCTCGTTATATAGCTGTTTGGAGAGAGGAATGACTTTAATGCGTATTGAATACACAACCACCAATTTGAAAAGCATCATACTCAGAGTGAGCGGGAAAAACTAAGTGTGAATGACACTCGGTACGCTTGGGACATGTGAGACGCGAATGCGCGAAACACGCGGCTCGGCCGGTTCGGGCGAAACAGGGAGAGGATGCACAAATGCATTTGGGACAAATGGGACGAAAATGTGCGAAGGACGCGGTTCGGGTGCTTCGGCCGAAATTGGAACAGCGGGCCCGTTTGGACTTGGGACATTCGGGACAGAAAGTTCCGAAGTACGCGACTCGACCGGCTCGGCCGAAATTGGGAAAGCTCGCACTTTTTCAAATGGGGCAGTTGGGACAAAATTGTGCGAAGGACGCGGTTCGGGAAAATCGGCCGAAAATGGGAAAGCTCACACTTTTTAACTTTGGGACATTTGGGACAGGAAAGTGTGAAGTACGCGGGAAGGATGATTCGGCCGAAAATGGAACAACATGCAAAATAAGTTTTGGGACACTTGGGACAAAACTCTCCGACGGGCCCGAAAATGGGACAGCTTCGGGGATTTCGGCCGGTCGGGTGACAGAATGCATTTTCGTACTTGGGACAGATGGGACAAAAAGTTCCGACAGGCCCGAAAATCACACAAAATGACCCAAAACACAGATTTTTTTAATTTCACGACTTAGGCACTTCAGAGAAAAACCCTTAAACTCAAATTTTTGAAAATTTAACTCTTATCAGAGCGGGGAATTTTGAATGGACAACACACTCCAAACAATGGGTCAAAAAATTTATGACATCCTTTTTCATACCCTTCCAAAAGTATTGCTGTTTCAGATCAGCAAGCATCTTGTGATACCCGGGTGTCCAGAGAAAGGTGAATTATGAAATTCAACTAACAACTTCTTTCTCAAATCGTTCAGCATAGGTACATATACCCTGTTTTCATAACGCAAGATTCCTTCATTATCAAAATGAAAACCTTTATACCTTATATCCTTAGGTTCTGCAGCGAGCACTGCTTTTACTTGTTGAAAGTATGCATCAGATTCTGAGGCACTTTTTACCTCATCTTTAAACTGAGTTCTTAATGTTATAAGAGCAGAAATGTGCCTCCTACGACTTAGAGCATCAGCTACTCTATTCTCCTTCCCTTTGATATAGCTAATATCAAAGTCATATTGTGATAAAAATTCTAACCACCTTCTCTGATTGGCATTCAGATTGGGCTGAGTAAAAATATATTTCGGTCCCAAGTGATCAGTTTTCAACTCAAAAGGTTTCCCAAGTAAGTAGTGTCTCCAGACTTGAAGTGCATGAACAATAGCAGCAAGTTCCAAATCATGAGGGGCATAATTCAGCTCATGTATCTTAAGTTTTCTACTTTCATATGCTATGACCTGATCATTTTGTAGCAAAACACCTCCAAGGCCTTCCCCAGAAGCATCCGTTACAACAGTAAAATTCCCATTAGGGTCTGGTACAGCTAATATAGGTGCAGAAGTCAACTGGTCTTTCAGACTTTTGAAAGCCGCTTCGCACTTGTCATTCCACATGAATTTCTTATCCTTCTTTTGTAAAGAAGTTATTGGTACAGCTATTTTAGAAAAATCCTTTACAAATTTTCTATAGTAACCTGCAAGACCCATGAAGCTTCTTACTTCATGCACATTCTTTAGTGTAGGCCACTCGGTTATTGCCACTATTTTTGAAGGATCTACAGACAATTCCTTCTTTACTTATGACATGACACAAATAGTGAACTTCTGAATCATAGAAAGAACATTTGGATAACTTACCATACAACTTCCTTTTTTCTCAGAATTTCCAAAACTATCTTCAAATGCTCATTGTGCTCCTCAATGCTTTTAGAATAAATGAGAATATCATCCAAGAATACAAGTACAAACTTGTCCAGATATTCTTGAAAAATATTATTCATTAAGTTCATAAAGGCTGCGGGTGCATTAGTTAATCCAAAGGGTAGAACTGTGAATTCATAATGTCCGTACCTTGTTCGGAAAGCTATTTTATGAATATCTTCCTCTCTAATCCTTAACTGATGATAACCAGATCGAAGGTCTATCTTAGAATAAACCGCTGCTCCACGCATCTGATCAAACAGATCGTCGATCCTAGGAAGTGGATATCGGTTCTTGACTGTTTCCTTGTTCAACATCCGATAATCAATACACAGCCTTAGTGTTCCATCCTTCTTTTTCACAAATATTACAGGCGCACCCCAAGGTGAAACACTTGGTCTAATCAAACCTTTAGACAAAAGCTCTTACAACTGTGCCTTAAGCTCGACTAACTCTGCAGTAGTCATCCGATAAGGCACTTTGGATATAGGTTCTGTTCCCGGTTTGATTTCAATGGTGAAGTCAAATTCTCTCTTGGGTGGTAACCCTGGTAATTCTTCAGGAAAAACATCCCTGAGACTTTGTAACAGAGGAATTTGCTTCATGTAATCACCATCTTCTTCTGAAGATTCAGATATCTTTACTGCATAAAGAGTACATCCTTTATTCTTAGCCTTTTTAAGCTGCATAGCTGACAGTTTTCTAACCGAAATTTCCCGTTTCACCCCTTGAATCTCTGCTGTTTCCAGTTGATCATCTAAACATTTTATGTTCTTTTCATAGCAATCTACCTTTTCCTTATGGTCAGCTAACCAATTGACACCAATGATAACGTCATAAGATCCTAAAGGTGTAACATAGAGATCAACTTCCGTGGAGAAATTAGGTAAATCAAGGACTGCCCCAAAAAGACACATACTCACTGTATGAACAGAATTATTACCATACTGTACAGTCCAAGATTTATCCATTTTCCCAGCTTTTCTTTTAAGTTTAGAAGCAAGTTTATTAGAAATAAAACATTCAGTAGCTCCTGTATCAAAAAGAATAGTGACAGGTATGCCAAATAACTTACCCAGAACTTCTATAGGTGTTACTTGCTTTTCAGCTTGCTTGTCTGCTACTGCAGCATGTATCTTATGCTGCTGATTACGATCATCCTTCTTCAAAGGGCATTGATTAGCATAGTGGTCTTTGCCACAATTGTAGCAGCCTCCTACAGGTCCCTTTTTAGGCTCAGAATTACCTCCAGCCTTGTAATTGTCACGTTGTCCTCCATAGGGCTTCTGCCCATTGTTATAATTTTTAGCAAAATTATCCCTTACATTTCCAGCAGGCTTATTTACTGCTGCTTTCTTATTGTTATCTCCTGGAAACTTACTCTTGTTTCCAAACTTTTTCCATGGTCCTTTTCTGGGTGCAAGAGAGGTTGAAGAAGGGTTTGCAGTCTTCTTCCGCACTTCCTCCTTATGAGCAGAAATAGCCTTTAATTTCTGTTCTTGCCTTATGGCCTTTTCAACAACTCCTTCCATAGTGGTTGGACTGTGAACATCGACCTCTCCCCCTATCACGGGATTCAATCCCATGATGAATTTCCGTATTCTGAACTTCTCGTCAGTTTGATACTGCGGTACATACTTAAGGAGTTTTGTAAACCGCTCCCAGAATTCAGTTACCGTTAGCTTCCCCTGAGCTAAGTTCTGAAATTCCGTCATTTTCTGATCATAGAAAAGTTGTGGCAGCCAACGTTGCCTAAAATAGCCTTTAAATTGATCCCAAGTAATATTGGTCTCATCAATGTTTAGTTCAGCTTTACGGCTATCCCACCACGAAGATGCTTCGTGGGAAAGCTGATAGGCTCCCCAAATAGCTTTGGTTTCCTCTGAGAAGTTCCTTATTGCAAAGAACATCCTCATTTTAGACAATAGAACACGTCAAATTTTTTTTTCTTTTTTTGATAAATGCATCCTGGTTCTAAATACATAATTTAGAACTCACAAATCAAATAACCATTCATATAACAGATAACCATATACAGCTGTAATGACTCGGAGTACCTCCGATATATTCATTCCATGACTCGGTAATCTACCGATCTATTCATGAGTAATAAGAGTTGGCGTTATTATTTAACACTTCACTCCTGTGGTTCTCTTCCCTATTCTGGGATTCAGAATGCTCTGTCCAAGGAACCTAACTGAATAATTGTTACCATTATTCATCGGCATCTCATCCCTTAGACTAGGTGAATTAGGACAACGCAATCAGCAGCTTGCGATACTTTGGCCAAAGATTTGAAACATACTGCTTATGTCTCGTATTCCTTAACGGCATACTCGTCAATCTGGAATACGTCCTTCACCCCATTCTCATGTTATGTAGAATGTCTTATACCGACTTCTGTCAGTCCCTTTTATCCAGTTAATCACTCGGGAACGGATTAGTAAGGTAACCACGTTATATGGATGCTCCCGAAGACTAGGGATAAAATGACATACTGGGTCAATCCTAATTAAACCAGTGTGTCAAGATACCCCGAGTCTCCTAGGCAGCCATATAATGTGACCACATACCTAATCGGTCCAAAAGTAACTTGTACGAGATCAAAGTGTAAATCTTAGCGATCAATGCAAGGGGTGTCATCATAAGTCACCCGCATTGTTGTAACTTCGGGAAGATCCTAATCTTCACGGAGGTACAACCCTGCAGTTGACTTGTGCCGTCAACCTTTAAATCCACCTCGAAAAGATCTACTTATTAATATGCGTTACGCACATTGAGTTTAAATTACATTAAAGACGTTCCCCTAAGGTTAGCCTTTCCCAATCCCTGGATTCCTCATCCTAGGATGACCTTTCTCAATAAAACCCATACTCAGAGGAGTTATCAAGGCCAAGGTCTCATCGAGGAGTTCTTAGAATATACATGATTCTAAAACAACAGAATTGGACAATAACTCATAACCTTCACATGAGATTCTCATCTGAACCCCATTAGATTTATAACAGTTCTCCTAACGGAATTTATATCATACTTATTAGCATAAAATATAAATGATTCAGAATCCAATTAAATGTTGTCCTGTCATAATCAGGACTAGGGATTAATAATTTAATTCAGTTTGTTTAGCGTTCTGTTAGGTATATTTTAATCCTATCTTCCAAAGACAGTTACCTAAATTTCAATTTAGCTTATGATAGGACATACCAGAACTGCTAAACAATCATAAGAATTCAGTCTTATATTCTTGCAAAGCTTACATTGATAATCACAAAAGTCTCCAAATTATATAATAATAACAATGCTCTTTAGATCATTTGAACCGAAGAAGGTCAAAACTATCAAGATAAGAATATAGACACATAAGTAACAATATCAATTTCCATTCCTTCAGAACTAATCAATTACATTGTATGCATTCCGCATACTTGATACATTACTCAACTGAAAAAGGAACAACTTTCCTTATTTAGAAAATCAAGATGTAATTCACTTATAAATCAAATTTATTCAATCTGATTATCCTATCAGATCTGCATGCTTTTACCACTTACGGCAACCATCTGCAAAAATAGTCAACATGAGTCAGTTCGATGAACTGAGCATGATAAGCACTAACTCTTAAAACAATTGCAATCCGTCAATTGTTTTCATTAAACACCCTGTTTAAATGAGATCAATTCTCCAAACAAATAAACATATTCAGACTATGCCTTTTTAAATACAAAAAGGCTACAAATGTGTAACTCTATCATCGTTACAAAATAGTCTTAAACACTTCTCAATTATTTCATCAAATATTAGAAATCAAGAACGAAAGTATCCAAAGCAATTATCTTGAATCCAAGATAAGCAATATTGAACAAATCGTTACTTTCATCAGAAAAAAGGAATATCATAACAAATCGTGATTCCATCAATATGATACAAAAACAATTCCAACTGTTAAACAGATATCGACATGCATTGTTATGATAGAAGAGAAAGAAACAATTCATTCACATTTCCCCTCACACAAGCTCATGACTGTACCGTCTCCTCATATGGAAAGCCTTCATCCTACATGCATACGAATAAGTCCGACGAGCCACAAGAAAAATCACTGTTTAAATAAAAATCGAACACAGCAAAGCTTCTGTACAGTAGCTAACACGCCTATAGTGATGACTATCAACCAACAGACTCACAAGACCTTCCACAAGAAGCGGAAAACTAGATGGGTATCTCCACATTGCCCGTCGAGATGCAGTCGACGGCTTAGTTCAGTCTAGCTTAAAACAAGATAGTTTTGCAACAAATACTAACATGCTAACAATCCCGCACATAAAACCTATAGCCCAAGCTAGTCCCTTCTAAACACAGTAAGGCTTTTCGACCCAAGGTCGAAATCAAGAACTTTTATTATATCGCGGCCAACAACAAACTTCATCGCATTAAGCAATTTGATGTTTCCATAAGACTATGCGAAGATTATCCTACAAATTCCGTAACATACACAGCCTCATCCAACTAGGAAAAACAGAAAGGAAACATATCATTCTGTATTTACATCTGTACTCAATCGGAATCAGACGTATAGCATTCATGATTCTTTTATACAAGGCCGCATTACTTGATATAAATCATTACTCAGGAAAAACCCACAATGTCAAAACAACAGTATACCAAGTCAAGTTTTAACTGAGGCAAAAGAAAATACAGGATATCTTCCACGAATTCAACTGAACCCGAACAACAGTGGCAAGACAAATTGTTGCAATGATTCCATCTGGGCAAATCAATGGTGTACATAAAAAAATCAGGCAAAAGCAAATTTAAATACTGATTTCAACACAAGGAACCCGACTGTCCCTTTGCCAATTCTTCGCACAAGTTTGCACAGAATGTAAACGTAAAAATACACCCAAAGAATCTGTACCATAAAATCCTTGCAACACGAAGGTATTCTTACAAATAACAGAGGTCTTAGTACATGTTATTCCTTCAAGTCACTGGCTCATCAATTACCAATATTCAATTATATTTAACTTGAACAGAGGTCCAAATATAAGTAAATCATTCAATCGACTCCGCAGAGTCGTTCTGATTACAACAAAATATGAATATATACATATTGCATACTGATAACGGGTTGAAACCCATAACCACAAAGCAAGGAATACACAATTTCCAAAAGGGCGCAATGAAATACTGAAACACAATAAGTTATTCGTTCAAAATAACTTAAAATACCATAGCGAAGCCCTACTAGGTTCTGTAACCTTCACCAATGATAACCACCACAAACTTGCAAAGAAGTCCAATAAGACTGAACATTCACACAAAAGTCCAACAGTATCTTTTCCGACAAGAATCAACAACAAGTTTCAATCAACAAGTTTCTACTGTGTCCTGAACCCAGCAAGAGAAGCATGCACGGGTTCTCACGGAGCCGGAAGGTACCCTTCAAGCACATGATACAAAAACTTACGCCGGAATGCGAAGCACAAATAAATAGAGAACAGTTCGAAATACATCACACACCCATTAAGGGTTAAATTTGGATAACGAATAGCATAAAGATACAGTACCAAATCACACAAGACAACCATAGGAAATCATCTATTTCCATAAGTCATTTGAACAGAGTTGTTCTAATGAAATCACTTGAAAGACAACAAGATTTTTAAAGGTTAGGGCCTAACATGCCTGGATTTTTTTGCTCAAAATTCCGAAGCAGACCACTGAAAGAGCTCGGACTTCCTTTTCCTTTTCCAAGTTAGAGCGACCAGCAAAATTTTGCTTTCCCCATGACATATATACTTTCCTTGCCAGAGAAAAGAGCTAGATACCCTCGTACTCGCCATGCAACTCCAAGAAGACTGGTGCGAAGAACCAGTGAACAGGTAGAAAGAAAACCGAAATTTGCGATAATCCAAACAAACCAACAACTTTCCAATTTGCATGCCTTCACGAAAGTTTCGAGCTTGACTTCCAAGCTCATTAATTACATTCACTCCAATTTTCCCACTTAAACTCAACTGCTACCGACCGCCAAAATTGGCGAGAGACAAATAAAATCTCCAGACCATTTTCAGTCTTGGCGACCTGCCACGTCGGCTCAGGTTAGCCGTTTCTAAAACCTCCGCCAATACCTATCTTCATACTTATCCAATGCATTTAATTACATAGAAAAAGCCACCCATGGTTCGCACCCCTCCATAGGTCCCTTTACATTCTTGCTCACTAGTTAGGTTAGTAACTTAGGTTAGAATTTAGGATAACACCTAGTCTAACCACTTTACACATAGATACTAACTTAGAACATCAGCTCTTAGCCTAGGTCTAGGTTAGATTAACACTAATCTAACCCCTAGGTTAGGTTTAGTTTTAGATTACTAACATTAATAATTCCAGTTAGGCCTATATTCTGTACACTCAGAAAAAGACCTACACATGCATTCTTGAATAGGGTTACCTCCTGTTCTGCCTTTAGGCTACAAAATTGTATGAAACCGAATTATTACCTGGTCTACGATCGAGACCTTCCAGATATACTTCGATATCGGGAACCAATCCATTTCACATGATCAACCTGAGTTAGACTCGGGATTGACTTATCCAATGAATTCAGACCTTGCAACCTGTGAAAGGTTTATAATTTTTAATTCATCACGAAAAACTTAAAGCACCACTTGGATCAATACCACTGATCCAAGGCTAGGTCTTATAGATGAATAACTTCATAATTCGTTCCGAGATCAGATTAAACTCAGCTGTGAAATGAAATAAATAAAAGAGTCTAATCATATCCAGACTCAGTCAAAGATCTGCAATCTGCAAAGAAGATACATTACATATCAAGCATGACTTCTCAACCAAAGGAACACATCCTTTTTACAAAAGAAATCACATATCAACACTTGTATGCTTAGGAGGAAGTAACAACAGTTCAGGGTGTTACATGCTTCCCTCCTAAAAAGATTCATCGTCCCGATGATTACATATTCAATTAACCTTCAGGTCAACCAATTTATCAGTACACAAACAATGCGACTATTTTCCAACTAGAATAGTTCCAGAAATCAATGTCACAACACATTTTATTCAACCTGAATAAAGTTTTCCTTCATCTGGCTTTCATAAATACTTAAAAACAATAAGTTCATAAAAGAATGTTTTGTCAACAGATTTCATTCTGTTGAAAAAGAGAAGGAAAAGCAATTTTCATCTCTTCCAGATTTTCCCAAGTTGCACTTTCTTCGTTAAACTGGTCCCACTGGACCTTACATTGCTGTATATCACGATTTCTTAAATGCAATTGGCGAGTTTCCAGCACTCGTGTGGGTTTAACCATGATTATTCCTGGGTCTTGGACCTGCAAGGAATTCCAATTTAAAACATGTGACAGATCTGAAACGTATTTCTTAAGCAAAGAAATATGGAAAACATCATGCATGCGAGATAAAGCAGGTGGTAATGCTAAACGATAAGCTACAGGATTGATTATTTCGACAATTTCGAAAGGTCCCACGAATCGAGGTGACAACTTGGCAGCCTTGCCAAAAGTTATAGAACTCTTTCTAGGTTTAACATGTAGAAAAACCTTCTCGCCAAGTTCAAACCTTCTATCAACCCACTTAAGGTCAGCATAGCTCTTCTGCCTATCCGCTGCTTCTTTTAATCTTTCACGAATCAGCTTAATTTGCTGTTCCATTTCTGTGAGAATCTCTGGTCCAATTACCACTCTATCCTCAACACTGTCCCAACTAACAGGAGTTCTGCACTTTCTTCCATAAAGTGCTTCAAATGGTGCCATTTTGAGAGATGAATGATAAGTGTTGTTGTATGCGAACTCAACTAATGGAAGATACTCTTCCCATTTATACTGTTGATCCATGCAATACATCCGCAACATGTCCTCCAACACTTGATTTACCCTTTCAGTTTGTCCATCCGTTTCCGGATGATATGCAGAACTGAAGTTTAGTTTTGTTCCAAGAGCTGTATTAAGTGTTTGCCAAAACCTTGACGTCATTCTTGGATCCCTGTCAGATATAATCAATTCAGGTACACCATGCAATCTGAAAATTTCGTGTACGAATCTTTTGGCCAGCACTGGTGAATCATCCTTTAGATTTCCAGCGATGAAATGAGCTACCTTAGTCAGTTTATCTACAACTACCAGGATAACATCATGTTTATTCCTGGACATGGGTAGTCCTTGTACAAAATCCATGGTTATTACTTGCCATTTGTACTGCGGTATGCTATGAGGATATAACAGTCCAGCAGGGTGCATATGTTCTGCCTTAACCCGCTGACACTCCAAACAATGGGTCACAAAATTTATGACATCCTTTTTCATACACTTCCAAAAGTATTGTTGTTTCAGATCAGCAAGCATCTTTGTGATACTCGGGTGTCCAGAGAAAGGTGAATTATGAAATTCAAATAACAACTTCTTTCTCAAATCATTCAGCATAGGTAAGTATACCCTGTTTTCATAACGCAAGATTCCTTCATTATCAAAATGAAAACCTTTATACCTTATATCCTTAGGTTCTGCAGCGAGCGCTGCTTTTACTTGTTGAAAGTATGCATCAGATTCTGAGGCACTTTTTACCTCGTCTTTAAACTGAGTTCTTAATGTTATAAGAGCAGAAATGTGCCTCCTACGACTTAGAGCATCAGCTACTCTATTCTCCTTCCCTTTGATATAGCTAATATCAAAGTCATATTGTGATAAAAATTCTAACCACCTTCTCTGTCTGGCATTCAGATTGGGCTGAGTAAAAATATATTTCAGTCCCAAGTGATCAGTTTTCAACTCAAAAGGTTTCCCAAGTAAGTAGTGTCTCCAGACTTGAAGTGCATGAACAATAGCAGCAAGTTCCAAATCATGAGGGGCATAATTCAGCTCATGTATCTTAAGTTTTCTACTTTCATATGCTATGACCTGATCATTTTGTAGCAAAACACCTCCAAGGCCTTCCCCAGAAGCATCCGTTACAACAGTAAAATTCCCATTAGGGTATGGTACAGCTAATATAGGTGTAGAAGTCAACTGGTCTTTCAGACTTTTGAAAGCCGCTTCACACTTGTCATTCCACATGAATTTCTTATCCTTCTTTTGTAAAGAAGTTATTGGTGCAGCTATTTTAGAAAAATCCTTTACAAATTTTCTATAGTAACCAGCAAGACCCATGAAGCTTCTTACTTCATGCACATTCTTTGGTGCAGGCCACTCGGTTATTGCCACTATTTTTGAAGGATCTACAGCAATTCCTTCTTTACTTATGACATGACCCAAATAGTGAACTTCTGAATCATAGAAAGAACATTTGGATAACTTACCATACAACTTCCTTTTTCTCAGAATTCCCAAAACTATCTTCAAATGCTCATTGTGCTCCTCAGCGCTTTTAGAATAAATGAGAATATCGTCCAAGAATACAAGTACAAACTTGTCCAGATATTCTTGAAAAATATTATTCATTAAGTTCATAAAGGCTACGGGTGCATTAGTTAATCCAAAGGGTAGAACTGTGAATTCATAATGTCCGTACCTTGTTCGGAAAGCTGTTTTATGAATATCTTCCTCTCTAATCCTTAACTGATGATAACCAGATCGAAGGTCTATCTTAGAATAAACCGCTGCTCCACACATCTGATCAAACAGATCGTCGATCCTTGGAAGTGGATATCGGTTCTTGATTGTTGCTTTGTTCAACATCCGATAATCAATACACAGCCTTAGTGTTCCATCCTTCTTTTTCACAAATATTAGAGGTGCACCCCAAGGTGAAACACTTGGTCTAATCAAACCTTTTGTCAAAAGTTCATGCAACTGTGCCTTAAGCTCGACTAACTCTGTAGTAGTCATCCTATAAGGCGCTTTGGAAATAGGTTCAGTTCCCGGTTTGATTTCAATGGTGAAGTCAAATTCTCTCTTGGGTGGTAACCCTGGTAATTCTTCAGGAAAAACATCCCTGAAACTTTGTAATAGAGGAATTTGCTTCATGTAATCACCATCTTCTTCTGAAGATTCAAATATCTTTACTGCATAAAGAGTACATCCTTTATTCTTAGCCCTTTTAAGCTGCATAGCTGACAGTTTTCTAACCAAAATTTTCCGTTTCACCCCTTGAATCTCTGCTGTTTCCAGTTGATCATCTAAACATTTTATATTCTTTTCATAGCAATCTACCTTTGCCTTATGGTCAGCTAACCAATTGACACCAATGATAATGTCATAAGATCCTAAAGGTGTAACATAGAGATCAACTTCCGTGGAGAAATTAGGTAAATCAAGGACTGCCCCAAAAAGACACATACTCACTGTATGAACAGAGTTATTACCATACTGTACAGTCCAAGATTTATCCATTTTCCCAGCTTTTCTTTTAAGTTTAGAAGCAAGTTTATTAGAAATAAAACATTCAGTAGCTCCTGTATCAAAAAGAATAGTGACAGGTATGCCAAATAACTTACCCGGAACTTCTATAGGTGTTACTTGCTTTTCAGCTTGCTTGTCTGCTACTGCAGCATGTATCTTATGCTGCTGATTACGATCATCCTTCTTCAAAGGGCATTGATTAGCATAGTGGTCTTTGCCACAATTGTAGCAGCCTCCTACAGGTCCCTTTTTAGGCTCAGAATTACCTCCAGCCTTGTAATTGTCACGTTGTCCTCCATAGGGCTTCTGCCCATTGTTATAATTTTTAGCAAAATTATCCCTTACGTTTCCAGCAGGCTTATTTACTGCTGCTTTCTTATTGTTATCTCCTGGAAACTTACTCTTGTTTCCAAAAAATTTCCATGGTCCTTTTCTGGGTGCAAGAGAGGTTGAAGAAGGGTTTGCAGTCTTCTTCCGCACTTCCTCCTTATGAGCAGAAATAGCCTTTAATTTCTGTTCTTGCCTTATGGCCTTTTCAACAACTCCTTCCATAGTGGTTGGACTGTGAACATCGACCTCTCCTCCTATCACGGGATTCAATCCCATGATGAATTTCCATATTCTGAACTTCTCGTCAGTTTGATACTGAGGTACATACTTAAGGAGTTTTGTAAACCGCTCCCAGAATTCAGTTACCGTTAGCTTCCCCTGAGCTAAGTTCTAAAATTTTGTCATTTTCTGATCATAGAAAAGTTGTGGCAGCCAACGTTGCCTAAAATAGCCTTTAAATTGATCCCAAGTAATATTGGTCTCATCAATGTTTAGTTCAGCTTTACGGCTATCCCACCACGAAGATGCTTCGTGGGAAAGCTGATAGGCTCCCCAAATAGCTTTGGTTTCCTCTGAGAAGTTCCTTATTGCAAAGTACTTCTCCATTTCGCTGAGCCAGTTCTCAGCTCCATCTCCTAATGTGGTGCCATCATACTTAGGTGGACTTATCCTTTTTATATCATTAGTGAGTTCTGCTGCCAATCTGGCCTTTTTGTTTTCTGGTTGGACAGGTGCATTCACAGCATTAACATCAACACCCATATTGGGGTTGTCCTCAGGAGGTGGCTGATTATTATTATCAGCTTCTTCATCCTCCTCATTTCCCATCACCTGCTGTTCCAGTACAGCTAAGCGATCTCTTGTGTCCAACAGGGCAGCAAGGATCTCATCAAGTTTCTGGGTTGTTGCCGCTCCTCCTTCAGGTGGAGCATTATTCGCAACGTTCCCCCTTGTTCTAACCATTTTCTGTTACAAGAAAATTCAGGTTTTTATCAGATTATGGACACAATAGGTCCAAGAGCTGCAACCTTCAGCTCTGATACCAAGATGTAACATCCTCATTTTAGACAATAGAACACGTCAATTTATTTTTATTTTTTGATAAATGCATCCTGGTTCTAAATACATAATTTAGAACTCACAAATCAAATAACCATTCATATAATAGATAACCATATGCAGCTATAATGACTCGGAGTACCTCCGATCTATTCATTCCATGACTCAGTAATCTACCGATCTATTCATGAGTAATAAGAGTTGGCGTTATTATTTAACACTTCACTCCTGTGGTTCTCTTCCCTATTCTAGGATTCAGAATGCTCTGTCCAAGGAACCTAACTGAATAATTGTTACCATTATTCATCGGCATCTCATCCCTTAGACTAGGTGAATTAGGACAACGCAATCAGCAGCTTGCGATACTTTGGCCAAAGATTTGAAACATACTACTTATGTCTCGTATTCCTTAACAGCATACTCGTCAATCTGGAATACGTCCTTCACCCCATTCTCATGTTATGTAGAATGTCTTATACCGACTTCTTTCAGTCCCTTTTATCCAGTTAATCACTCGGGAACGGATTAGTAAGGTAACCACGTTATATGGATGCTCCCGAAGACTAGGGATAAAATGACATACTGGGTCAATCCTAATTAAACCAGTGTGTCAAGATACCCCGAGTCTCCTAGGCAGCCATATAATGTGACCACATACCTAATCGGTCCAAAAGTAACTTGTACGAGATCAAAGTGTAAATCTTAGCGATCAATGCAAGGGGTGTCATCATAAGTCACCCGCATTGTTGTAACTTCGAGAAGATCCTAATCTTCTCGGAGGTACAACCCTGCAGTTGACTTGTGCCGTCAACCTTTAAATCCACCTCGAAAAGATCTACTTATTAATATGTGTTACGCACATTGAGTTTAAATTACATTAAAGACGTTCCCCTAAGGTTAGCCTTTCCCAATCCCTAGATTCCTCATCCTAGGATGACCTTTCTCAATAAAACCCAATACTCAAAGGAGTTATCAAGGCCAAGGTCTCATCGAGGAGTTCTTAGAATATACATGATTCTAAAACAACAGAATTGGACAATAACTCATAACCTTCACATGAGATTGTCATCTGAACCCCATTAGATTTATATCAGTTCTCCTAACTAAATTTATATCATACTTATTAGCATCAAATATAAATGATTCAGAATCCAATTAAATGTTGTCCTATCATAATCAGGACTAGGGATTAATAATTTAATTCAGTTTGTTTAGCGTTCTGTTTAGGTATATTTTAATCCTATCTTCCAAAGACAGTTACCTAAATTTCAATTTAGCTTATGATAGAACATACCAGAACTGCTAAACAATCATAAGAATTCAGTCTTATATTCTTGCAAAGCTTACATTGATAATCACAAAAGTCTCCAAATTATATAATAATAACAATGCTCTTTAGATCATTTGAACCGAAGAAGGTCAAACTATCAAGATAAGAATATAGACACATAAGTAACAATATCAATTTCCATTCCTTCAGAACTAATCAAATACATTGTATGCATTCCGCATACTTGATACATTACTCAACTGAAAAAGGAACATCTTTCCTTATTTAGAAAATCAAGATGTAATTCACTTATAAATCAAATTTATTCAATCTGATTATCCTATCAGATCTGCATGCTTTTACCACTTACGGCAACCATCTGCAAAAATAGTCAACATGAGTCAGTTCGATGAACTGAGCATGATAAGCACTAACTCTTAAAACAATTGCAATCCGTCAATTGTTTTCATTAAACACCCTGTTTAAATGAGATCAATTCTCCAAACAAATAAACATATTCAGACTATGCCTTTTTAAATACAAAAAAGGCTACAAATGTGTAACTCTATCATCGTTACAAAATAGTCTTAAACACTTCTCAATTATTTCATCAAATATTAGAAATCAAGAACGAAAGTATCCAAAGCAATTATCTTGAATCCAAGATCAGCAATATTGAACAAATCGTTACTTTCATCAGAAAAAAAGGAATATTATAACAAATCGTGATTCCATCAATATGATACAAAAACAATTCCAACTGTTAGACATATATCGTCATGCATTATTATGATAGAAGAGAAAGAAACAATTCATTCACATTTCCCTTCACACAAGCTCATGACTGTACCATCTCCTCATATGGAAAGCCTTCATCCTACATGCATACGAATAAGTCCGACGAGCCACAAGAAAAATCACTGTTTAAATAAAAATCGAACACAGCAAAGCTTCTGTACAGTAGCTAACACGCCTATAGTGATGACTATCAACCAACAGACTCACAAGACCTTCCACAAGAAGCGGCAAACTAGATGGGTATCTCCACATTGCCTGTCGAGGTGCAGTCGACGACTTAGTTCAGTCTAGCTTAAAATAGGATAGTTTTGCAATAAGGACTAACATGCTAACAATCCTGCACATAAAACCTATAGCCCAAGCTAGTCCCTTCTAAACATAGTAAGGCTTTTCGACCTAAGGTCGAAATCAAGAACTTTTATTATATCACGGCCAACAACAAAATTCATCGCATTAAGCAATTTGATGTTTCCATAAGACTATGCAAAAATTATCCTACAAATTCCATAACATACACAGCCTCATCCAATTAGCAAAAACAGAAAGGAAACATATCATTATGTATTTACATCTGTACTCAATCAGAATCAGACGTATAGCATTCACGATTCATTTATACAAGGCCGCATTACTTGATATAAATCATTACTCAGGAAAAACCCACAATGTCAAAACAACAGTATACCAAGTCAAGTTTTACCTGAGGCAAAAGAAAATACAGGATATCTTCCACGAATTCAATTGAACCCGAACAACAGTGGCAAGAAATTTTTTTGCAATGATTCCATCTGGGCAAATCAATGGTGTACATAAAAAAATCAGGCAAAAGCAAATTTAAATACTGATTTCAACACAAGGAACCCGACTGTCCCTTTGCCAATTCTTCGCACAAGTTTACACAGAATGTAAACGTAAAAATACACCCAAAGAATCTGTACCATAAAATCCTTGCAACACGAAGGTATTCTTACAAATAACAGAGGTCTTAGTACATGTTATTCCTTCAAGTCATTGGCTCATCAATTACCAATAGTCAATTATATTTAACTTGAATAGAGGTCCAAATATAAGTAAATCATTCAATCGACTCCACAGATTCGTTCTGATTACAACAACATATGAATATATACATATTGCATACTGATAACGGGTTGAAACCCATAACCACAAAGCAAGGAATACACAATTTCCAAAAGGGCACAATGAAATACTGAAACACAATAAGTTATTCGTTCAAAATAACTTAAAATACCATAGCGAAGCCCTACTAGGTTCTGTAACCTTCACCAATGATAACCACCACAAACTTGCAAAGAAGTCCAATAAAACTGAACATTCACACAAAAGTCCAACAGTATCTTTTCCGACAAGAATCAACAACAAGTTTCAATCAACAAGTTTCTACTGTATCCTGAACCCAGCAAGAGAAGCATGCACGGGTTCTCACGGAGCCGGAAGATACCCTTCAAGCACATGATACACAACTTACACCGGAATGCGAAGCATAAATAAAATAGAGAACAGTTCGAAATACATCACACACCCCATTAAGGGTTAAATTTGAAAAATGAATAGCATAAAGATACAGTACCACAATCACACAAGACAACCATAGGAAATCATCTATTTCCATAAGTCATTTGAACAGAGTTGTTCTAATGAAATCACTTGAAAGACAGCAAGATTTTTAAAGGTTAGGGGCCTAACATGCCTGGACTTTTTTGCTCAAAAATTCTGAAGCAGACCACTGAAAGAGCTCGGACTTCCTTTTCCTTTTCCAAGTTAGAGCGACCAACAAAATTTTGCTTTCCCCATGACATATATACTTTCCTTGCCAGAGAAAAGAGCTAGATACCCTCATACTCGCCATGCAACTCCAAGAAGATTGGTGCGAAGAACCAGTGAACAGGCAGAAGGAAAACTGAAATTCGTGATAAGCCAAACAAACCAACAACTTTCCAATTTACATACCTTCACGCGAGTTCCGAGCTCGACTTCCAAGCTCATTAATTGCATTCACTCCAATTTTCCCGCTTAAACTCAACTACCACCGACCACCAAAATTGGCGAGAGACAAATAAAATCTCCAGACCATTTTCAGTCTTGGCGACCTGCCACGTCGGCTCAGGTTAGCCGTTTCTAAAATATCTGCCAATACTTATCCTTCATACTTATCCAATGCATTTAATTACATAGAAAATGCCGCCCATGGTTTGCACCCCTCCATAGGCCCCTTTACATTCTTGCTCACTAGTTAGGTTAGTAACTTAGGTTAGAATTTAGGATAACACCTAGTCTAACCACTTTACACATAGATACTAACTTAGAACATCAGCTCTTAGCCTAGGTCTAGGTTAGATTAACACTAATCTAACCCCTAGGTTAGGTTTAGTTTTAGATTACTAACATTAATAATTCCAGTTAGGTCTATATTCCGTACACTCAGAAAAATACCTACAACATGCATTCTTGAACAGGGTTACCTCCTGTTCTGCCTTTAGGCTACAAAATTGTATGAAACCGAATTATTACCTAGTCCACGATCGAGACCTTCCAGATATACTTCGATATCGGGAACCAATCCATTTCACATGATCAACCTGAGTTAGACTCGGGATTGACTTATCCAATGAATTCAGACCTTGCAACTTGTGAAAGGTTTATAATTTTTAATTCATCACGAAAAACTTAAAGCACCACTTGGATCAATACCACTGATCCAAGGCTAGGTCTTATAGATGAATAACTTCATAATTTGTTTCCGAGATCAGATTAAACTCAGCTGTGAAATGAAATAAATAAAAGAATCTAGTCATATCCTGACTCAATCAAAGATCTGCAATCTACAAAGAAGATATAATACATATCAAGCATGACTTCTCAACCAAAGGAACACATCCTTTTTACAAAATAAATCACATATCAACACTTGTATGCTTAGGAGGAAGTAACAACAGTTCAGGGTGTTACTCCAGTATAATTTCTTCCTTGTGCATGTAGTAGCCATATCTATATCCATTATCTCCCACCCATATAACTCTTTCAGGCTCATAGTTCTCTGAAAATGGGCGCAGACAATTTTTCTCTTGTCTTCAGCATATCCCATATTAGGGACAACATATTTGTCACTTTTCCTCTCTCTTTTTGTCCTTGGCCCCTTAAGAACCAAGGTCTCAGGTTATTGAGTTGGCTCACCCATATCTTCCTCTACTTCTTTCACCCCTTCCTCATCATCACTCATCTCCTCATCCTAGGGCTCTTCTGCATCTTCAAGTTGAACCAAGGTTCCTAGCACGCTCTCCCCTGACTCCACATACTCATTATCTGTAAGCTTTAATTTTTTTCTCTCATTTTTCTCGGGCATTTATTTTTTAGGGGAGGGTAGAGGTGACCTTCATAAAAGTTGGGATGTACCTATGCCTTGGGTTTTGGTTCTTCTAAACTCCCTCTTAAAATAGCATTCCTCGTGGCCTATTTTTATGTCCAAGTCTTCCTCTTCTCCTTGTTGTTGTGAAATAGTATCTGCACACTCACTTTTTGCTTTATCAGTGGGCTACCTCCAGCCTCTTTGGTTCAAGCCTCCATTATCCTCATTGATTTCTCCTTCCTCATCTTCCTCTAATATCAAGGTAGGATTTGGATTTGCCACATTTTCCATTGTATGCTTGCCTTTAGACGGGCCTAGGACATTGAATTTATTCTCCACGTATTGGCCTTTTTCCAATCTAGGCTTAAGCTGGAGATAGATAAGCATGTCACCACTATCCCCAATGGCCAAACTTACTAGCTTCATACTTATAACATAAAAAATAATCCTCTCAATGTAGGCATATTTACCTGGATAAAAATAAGTTTTTCTTAAGGTATAGTACTCACATTCTACCTTGTTTGCATTGTAGATCAACCAGCACACGTTTGTAAACTTGTGTACTGCTTCCTAGAAGAATCGTGTTCTAAATGCATATGGTAGTTTACACCAGGGACTCCATGTCCCATCCTTCATTGTGAACCATGTAATGTAAAACTATTGATATACAGTGAATTATGTGGCCTTGCCCACAACTCAGGGTAGTTCCTTTGGAATACGAAATTCCTCCTTGAAGGCCACATGAAGTCGGTCATACCATAACTACATCCTTTTCTTGAATGGACCACTCATTGATCCTTCACAAAAATACTTTTAAAACCTCTCTGTGAGGGACTTCTTTTCCATGGGGTATTCCTAGATTTTTTTTGTTTGGCCCATCGGGCACTCTAATTTCTATAAACACGAGTGATAACAAGACAATGCCAAAAATTATCTTCTCCCCTGTGTGCACTTCCTCAATGATTGTATCTTCTATGTATCCTGCTCAGTTGTAAACTTAGCCTTGTGAAATATTCTTAGCAATATGTAGCCACATGGTGTTCACTTGTGACCACCTTTCGTGATCATTCAACTTAGTGAGTAAGTGCATGACCACCTATATCACATGGTACTTCCTCAAATTTTGAATATCCATCCTACATGGACCCTTCATGTATCCAAAATCATTTCTGATGGCCACAACAGTTGCCTTATCTATTAGATCACTACCAACCTTTATCCATGTGTCGTTTAATTCTATCTATGTATCAATTAAGGGCATTGTGATCCTCACCCACCACCCAGCAAAGTAGAAGAAGTATTCATAGAATCTTCTCATAATCCACTGGTATAGATTCGCTGGTTTTCCTAAGTACGAGAGTTCATATAGGTTGTACACCCCTACCTTCTTTAGAAAATTCTCTCCAACATTTTCATAAACTAGAATTTCATCAACTATTCTCTTATTGGTCTTTCTATTCAGTAATGCATCCAATTATTCCTTTTTATCGATGGTGCGATGTTTATAGTCACTCACCTTGCACCTACGGATATTAGAATCCCAATCCCATCTGATAATTAATTTTTTTGGATACAACATTTCCAAGAAATTAATTTCGGGAGCATCCTCAACCTTGGTTTCTATGTTCTTCTTCCCCCTTATCCCTGATCCAGGTGCTTTCCTCGGTTCCATGATAAGACAAAGTTGAACCTTTTTTTCCTTTGTCCAGAAATATCCTGTGCCCTAGCTCGAAACCGCATTCCCTAGCTCCTTCTCAACCATGGACCTTTATTTATTCTCTCTACACTCTTCTACTTTTCACATACCCTTCTCGAATGGGGACGCAAGCCAATTATGTGCACAAATATACTCTCCTTGTCTGGTTTTATAGCTCTCTACACCTCAACACGTTTTTCTCAGTTTGGTCTCAACTAGCTCACTCGAGTACTCATGATCGAAAAGGTAGAAATGAACCTGCATCATGTCTTTATATAGAGTTGGGAAAATTTATCGCATTTATTTATCCTTTACCTACCACTGATCCTCTCATTAATTGACCAATTTTCCAATTTCTGTGCAATACACCTATGCGCCATAGCTATAACCTTCAAGCGCGCCTTCCTACCTTTTACCTACATACCTCCTTCTATGTGCTTCCATGATCTGAATTACCTCACCAATGTGCCTTCCTCTAGTAATTTTTATAGTCGTAGCTTACCTCACATTATACTATGCATTCATTTGTTTCCAGCTATGGTCTTCTTTAGGAGCAATTTTCTTTCTAGGAGCACCTTTCCATACTATGTGTACTTGTTAACAAGATAAATCACCTATAACAGTATTTTCTTATGTGTACCCATATTTTAATGACAACTACCCCATACCAAGGGTATGTGCATTCCTCTGTGCATAAAAACACTTCAGATTGTGATTAGCTTCTGGTGCATAAATGTGCTTATTACACAAAACACTGAACTAAATTGACAAAGAATAACAATGGATAAGGATACACATTAAATGAAATACAATAAGGGAAATATATACTAAATGGAAATATATCCTTATTACAAACACTAAGAAGGCTTATTTATAGTAGGGATTCATCTTAATCCCATTGAAGTAACAGGGTAACTGTGTTCCATCAAGAGCCTGATTCAAGTATGTGAGTGATAACATACGGTCCCAACCAATGCACCTTAAGGCATAGAAACATTGAATCATAAGTAATCACCATATGCCCAACCTTAGGATTCTTTTCCTTGATGTTTCTATCATTACATGTCTTCTGTCTCACCTTTTCCTTCTTCTGACTCTAACGTCATATGGCATGCCTCTCATCTAGCTGTATAAATTGTCAATTCTTTCTTCCAATGCTTGCTCATCAGCTAGACCTCTGACATGCACAATACACAAAGAAGGTAACATAAATTCTATGGGAATAATTACTTTTGCACCAAACCCCAACTGAAAGGGTGTGGATTTATTCAACCTTTTATAGGTTGTTTTATATGCCCAAAGTACAATAGAAACTTTATCATCCCAATATTTCCTTCCAACGTCACAATTTTTTGTCAAGTTCTAGATTAATATCTTATTGAATGCCTCAGTAGTCCCATTTTATTGAGGGTGATAGCATGTTTTCTTATGGTGCACGACCATAAATTCATCCAATAACATATTGATTGTCTCATTCAAGAAATGTGTGCCCCTATCACTTGTCAAACTCAACAGACATCCATGCCTAGTAAGAATATTTTCCCATAAGAACCTTTCTATTATAGCCATTATATAATCCTTTGTAGGTGTTTCTTCTTCCCACCTTGTAAGATAATCTGTATAAGTGATGATGTAGCATGATCTAGTTCTACACACAGCTGGGGAAATAGGATCCATAAAGTTTATTTCCCATTTTTCAAATGGATTTGCACTAGTAATATGCCTTTGAGGAATTTCATCTCTTTTCCTGAGTTATCCAAGGTGCTAAGAGTGATCACATGCCTTACAATACTCCTTGCAATCCTTATAGAAGGTTTCCCACCATAAACCAATGAGTAGACTATTGTGCATGGTGGTGTCACCTCCAATACTGCCATGAGCCTATTCCATGATTGTTGTGTGCTCATGTTCCAGTACACACCGACATAATACTTCATCTCATCCTAGTATGTATAGGTCACCATTGATCAACATGAAAGGTGCGGTGTGAATTACAAGTTGTTTCTTTTCCAAGGATTTCATTCCTTCTTATGTCATACCTATACCTAAAAATAAAACAACATCTTCCAATTCCAATGGCCCACATTTTCACCTGTATAACTATGCATCTGACATTGCATCTTCAATTTTCTATGTGTCCTCTCCTTATTAAATTCTTGATAAGTGGTCTAGGCTAGAATTACTTTTTCCTAGCTTTACCACGATTGTAAAATCAAAATTTTGGAATAAAATAATCCATTAGCATATGCACCCCTATAAAATGGGCTTATTTATCATGTATTTCAATGCCATGTTATTTGTATAGAACACAAAAGGTGTTGCTAGAAAGTACTATCTAAAATTATGTAGCGCGTAGATCATTGACAAGGCCTCATGCTCTGTAGTTCTATAATTCTATTCTACAGGAGTCAACTTTCTACTCTCAAAACAAATAGGATGATCTATAACACCTTCTCTAGGATGAGCTAATACTATGCCAATGGCCATGCTAGAGGCATCCACATGTACGTGAAAAGGTTGGTTCCATGAGGGAAAGCATAGAATAGGCATCGTAGTAAGAATATCCTTCAATGCTTCAAATGTGCGTTGTTGTGGTTCTCCCCAATAAAATTTCCCTTTACCTTTAAATAAATCCTCCAAGGGTGTGATAATCTTAGCATATCCTTTGATAAAATTCCTGTAATACCTAATGTATCCCAAGAATCCATGCACCTCACTCTGACTGGTAGGATCCTCCAAGCCTAAGATAACTGCAACCTTGACTGGATCTACTAATAAACCTTCCTTGTAGATGATATGCCCTAGTAGAGTTCAAAAAGGTGTAGTAAATGTGCACTACCACATGTTTAAGGAGATGCTTAACTTTATGCACCTCTTAAACATTAATCGCAAGTTGTCACAATGATCCTTGAAAAACCAATATATTGTCCAATCATCTAAGTAAACCTGTAAGAATTTGTGAATAAAATCCTAGAATGCCTGAACTACAATGCATGAAAAATATTGCAAGTGTGTTCCTTAGTCCAAAGGGAATCATCATGTATGCAAAACTTCCCCATTCAGTGGTGAATTTTTTTATCTTAATCCTCCTTTGTAATTCTTACCTGATGATACCTAGAGAATCCATCTGTAAAAGAGGAAATTTCACACCCTATAATGCCTTCTAATATTTTCTTGGTAAAAGGTGTAGGAAAAGGATCAATCACACATGCAACATTCAGCTCCCTATAGTCCACACAAATCATAATCTGTCCATCTTTATTTTTACTGATTACCATAGGGCTAACCCACTCTAATTCTTCTAGGGGCTTAATGATGCCAAATTTCAACATCTTATCAATTTCTTCTTTAACTTTTATGCACTGGTTAGGGTTCATCCTGTAAGGTATCTTCCTAATAAAGAGTGCACCTTCCTTTAACTTAATCTTCATATCATCTGAATACTCATGCACTCCCTTTAACTCATGGTAGCCCCTAGGAAATAAGTCCTTGAAATTTTGTAGTAACTCAATTATAGCCACCTTAGAATCATACCAATAGTCTCCAATTATGGTCTCTTTAGGCTCAGAATCTATGCCAATGTTCACTTTCTTAGTATTTATAGGTTCATGATAGGCACGTGCCTCCTTATCCACATGGTCTAAGAATCCATGCATACTGTCTCAATGATCTATGTCTAAATTTTCTACTTCTTCCTCATTCACTATATAGACCATATTTCCTTTCTCCTTCACAAGGAAAGCACGCTCAATTAGTTTGGCATCTGTCTCATCTACTTCATTAAAATGCACTCCTAGGTTTGCCTCACCTAATAACTCCTAAATGAGTTCTTCATCCTTTGAATTTTCTCCCATATTCAATCACTCCATAAATCATAATACATATTTCACTGGAGGTTTAGTAAAGAAGTAGTTAGAATTCTAGATCATTCATGCATTCAAGTCTTATCAATTTCTAGTCTCCCTATGCAGCTCCGCATAGCCATAGCAAGTGTGCGCGTAGCCTCACAAGGTGAAATAAATTTTGTGCACCCATGAAGAAGGTGGTAAATATTCCTACACATATTTCTAGAGTCTCTCAGACTACTGAACGTGGTGCTGAATAGGATGATTACCATGATATGTGAAGATTTGAGTAGGCGCATTGCTCTTGATAAACCATGTTGCTAGAGAAATTCTCACTTCATTCCATTATATGATATTATCATTGTGAACCATCCACCAGCATGTTATTGTCCCACGCAGAGTATACACTAACACATTTCTTATGTCCACTTGATCCTTTCACTATTCTTCCATGGTACGCAAGAATACCTCAGGGTCTCCTTCACCAGTGTACCGGGGTGTAAAGTTGTTAATTATCCTCCTACTATAGAAAGGTCTACCTCCTCACATAGATGTGATTATTACTTCATGCCCAACCATCTCGTAGGTGTCATGTGCCTAATTATCACAAGAAATACTTGTAGTATCACTAAGAGACAGTGTAACCTCCCACTAGAGGATAACTTCCTTAGGTGGCTCAAGTACTTCTGTATCTTGAATGGCACACACATAAATTATATTCAGGTCATTCTCACTTAAAGTTTCAACATAATGTGCATATTTCCCATTTGTTAAATGGATAGTAACTTGTTCTTCCTTATTCTCAAAACTGATATAACCCTTGTTGAACCATAGATCAACATTATTTTCATAACACCAAGGGCACCTAAGTAAATCTGGGAAGCTTTCTTCCTCCGCAAGTGCTAATACCTCAAAGTCCTTAGTGGAATTGTCCCCTTGTATAATAATGGATGCATCCTTTAAAACTCCTATCGGAGTGGCCTTGGTTAAATTTTCCATAAATAGTACATTAGAGGATAGTTGTGATGGAGGTCTTCCCATCTCCACCCATTAAGCACATTAAATTTTTCACCTGTGTCAATCAATATATTGTTCAAGAGCCACCCATCCACAATAACACTCAAAGTGATCTCCTTGTCATAATCCAAGCTATGAGGGGGGAGATTAGCATGCAGGATCTGTCATCCATTATCAATACCTACACGTGGAGTGTTTCCCTTTAACCAATTCCCTAGTAATGGAATAATACTCTCCTAGCGTAGCATCTTAAATACCTCTTTCAGATCATTAACATCTAAATGGACCATATTCACTACCTCTTTTTCTCCAAATTCCATGACTATTCCTTTAAACATTGTATTTCACCCTCAATATTTCTGAGTACCTCCATGGTTTCCTAATTAACCTCCTTCTGATGTGTAGGATCTGGGTATCTTGCATGTAAGATATCCTCCCTAGTAATGGTAGGATGTTTTTGTAAAACATCTCTAGCACGCAGCACTTCAACGCATGTAGTAATTTTCACAAGTGCTACCTTAGGATCTGGTGCCAACTTTGGCATCCATTAGTTTTATATGATGTAATGTATTCTAACCATCCCTGCGCCCTTTTTATCCTATTTATGTTGCTTTCTAATACACTCATATAATTCTAGGCAATCTTCATAGTTATGATTCTTTCTAAAAAAAGAACAAGTAATATTCTAAGGACATTCACGCATGTTGATCCATAGGGATCCAGAAAAAAACACCACTTCATCAGTTTCATCACCAAGAAGAAGAAGAAGAATGAAAAATAAATAAATTGAGGAATACGGAGGTTCTGGAAGGAACCGCTGCCCTACAGGGTGGCGGTCCTAAAACCACTACCCAACCAGGGTAGTGGTCCTGTGATAGCTGATCTACTCAGGGTGGGGGTCATGGCACTTTTGAACATAAAAGAAGAACGAAGCACGAATGGACGTGAATTTGAAGCACCCAGTCATGTCTCTTCACTTCCATTCCCCTTCACATCCTCCAGTGTACAGGAGGACATGGGAAGGCCTATTAATACATGTAAGGAGCAAGAGAGTATTCATTCGAATGTGAATCATAATTTAATGAGAGTAGTGAGAAAGATCTCCAGTGCTGGAATGAAATTGTAGGAGCAAGGTGTAGAAACAAAGCAAGAAAGTAATTGGAGAGAAGGTTTACACTATTACTTCTTTTCATACTTATTGTAATCTCTAATTGTCTATGTTAGACCAATAAAAGTGGGAAGAAAGAGCAGTGTCCCTTCCCGACTGGTTTTCCTCCTTGGAGATTTCCAAGATAAAATTGTTGGTGTTGAAGTGTTGAACTATTTCCTTCTATGTAATTTCCTTTCTATAGCACTAGATAATCAGTCACGAAGCTCTAATATTTAATAAAATCTATCATTTTCCACAGTTGAAAGTAGAACAACATAATTGTGTGATTTGTAGAGTTCCAAAGTAGAAGTTTTCGAATATTTCTTATGATTTTGTATGACATTGAAAAGGTCCAAAGGTGAAGAATTTTTACCTTGTGAGCTAGATATTTCTATGAAGAAGTGAAAAAATATAATTCAAGCTCAAATGGAGGAAGAGAACTTGGTCCGTAGGGTCGAGATGTTAGAGACCATGATGGATATATTGCATAGAAAACAAGAAGAGCTTTCAGATCTGCAAAAGATGGCTTTGGTTAAGAAATATTCCATGGACTCAGTGGTTCGAGCACTAGCTGAAAAATTTGGTATCGGAAAGAGCCATGAAGAGGAATAATGAGAAGAGCATGAAGAGACAACAATTGTAAGCAAGAAGGTAAAATCTGCATATACACCTTTTAAAGTTGAAACAAAAGTGGAAATAGAGAATTTTGAAGGACAAGTAGATGCATAATTATTGGATAAATGGATTAAATAGTTGGAAATCTGTTTTAGTGTGCATAATGTCACTGAGGCACAAAGGGTCACCTCTGCATGTCTCAAAATGGAAGGTCATGCTCTAGTTTGGTGGGAAACCCATCTAGCCACTTGTGAGAATAAGAAACATCTTATTGTCAATACTTGGAAGGGTTTTAAAGAGTTGATTAGAGCTAAATTCTATCCTATTGGCCATAATACTAACATGATGATTAAGTGGTAGTACTTTAGACAGGAAAGCGATCAAAGTGTGCAAGACTACACTACGGAATTTCGGACACAAGCCATGTTGCTTAATATGGACTTGGAGGATGAGGACATTCTAACCAAGTATTTGGGAGGACTTCACACTCACCTTCAGAGGAATGTAATCTCCACAAAGCCCAAGGATCTCAATGAATCTTGTGTACAAGCATACTACATTGATGACGAGAAGAAGAAAGGATAAATAGAGCCAAAGGGAGACCAGTCAACAGAACAATAGGACAAAGAACATGGGAAGACAAGTAGCAGAGGTAAATGGAAAGGTAAACATGTCACTACTGCTTTGCATACTTGTAAATATCCTAAGAATTTCTGTAATAATTGTGATGTAAATGGACATATTGATGCCACATGTTGGAAGTTACATCTGGAATTGCACCCAAAGCACAGAACCAAGGATTTCAAGAAATCCATGGCCACTATGAAGAAAAAAAGAGAGGTGGAGATTGAGGATGATTCGGATGTAGACGAGAGGTTGGTATACATGGCCACTAACATGTACGGGGCAGCAGAAGAAGAAGATATGAGTAAGATTTTTCAAATAAAAATCCAAATCAAGAAGACTAAGGTAAACATTTTAGTAGATTCTAGTTCTCAGTCAAATTTGATTTCTGATGTGGTTGTAAAATAACTTGGTCTAGAGACTTACAGGCATCCACATCCATACCCACTAGGATGGGTGAAGAAGGGTGTAGAAATACAAATTACAAGAAACTGTATGTTTCAGTTTGGGATAAACACCCAATACATAGATGTATTAGAGGCTGATATTATTCCACTTGATGCATTTGACATTTTCTTTGGAAGTTATTACTTGTATATCAGGGATGATGTGTTCACAAGGAGGGAGAACCGGTTTAGATGGGTAAGGGATGGAGTCAGTTTTAACATCCAGGCACACCAAAGTAAATCAAAGAAGGCTATGGTAAGTGTAACCCAAGCACTAAGACTTATTCAGGAAAATCATCAGTTTTGTTGCTTTCATTGGAAGAAAAACAAAATGGACTTGAGAGTGGATATTTTTGACCAAAGGATGGAGAATTTGGATACCACTTGTCATTTTTTGTAGAAGAAGGCACCACAAGAACTACTCACTCAAGGAGAAAAAAAAACTTCTGCTATGCAGTCACCCTATCTACCTATGGATTTACTGGACCTGACCATGGGGCAGCAAGAAGAAGAGGAGATACAAGGAACAATAGTGACTATAGCAGCAGTGTACTTGGAGAGGATTTGGACAATCCATCTCAAGAGGCAAATACAAGAAAGGACTAAACCACTACAGTATGGAACCTTCGCCATACTTGAGAAAGTTAGAGAAGAAACCTTTGGGCCATACCTCATGTAGATGCACATAATAGTGAGTTACAAGAGCTCACACCCGCAAACGCCATCTATTCATGAAAAAGAAGGAAAGATACAAAATTTACCTTCCAAATAGGATTGTACTTGAGGCATCTCAGAGGAGGATGTAGCACTAGAAACCAGAGATCCATAGGAGTCTTGGTAGGTTAGACAAGAGAAAACACCAAGGTAGACCTAGCAGTACTCAAATGAGCACAAAAAGAAGTTGATTCCTCTACCACTCCCCTAATAATATTTTGTGAGACCAAAATCCTCCTAAGTAGGGGAGGTATGATCCATAGGGATCCAGAAAAACACACCACTTCATCAATTTCATCAGCACCAAGAAGAAGAAGAAGGAAAAATAAATAAATTGAGGAATATAGAGGTTCTGGAAGGAACCGCTGCTTAATGTAGAGTGACAGTTTCAGAACCACTACCCAACCAGGGTAGCGTTCCTATGACAGCCGGTCTGCTCAGGGCGGCAGTCCTAGAAATTTTGAACAGAAAAAAAGAACAGAACACAAATGGATGCAATTTTGAAGTTCCCAGCCGTGTCTCTTCACTTACATGCCCCTTCACATTCTCCAGTGCATGGGAGGACATGGAAATTCCTATAAATGCATGAAAGGAGTAAGAGAGTATTCATTCAAAGGTGAATTAGAATTTAATGAGAGTAGTGAGCAAGATCTTCAGCGCTAGAATTGAATTGTAGGAGCAAGGTGTAGAAACATAGCAAGCAAGTAATTGGAGAGAAGGTTTACACTATTACTTCTTTTCATATTTATTGTAATCTGTAATTTTCTATGTTAGACCAATAAAAGTGGGAAGAAAGAGTAGTTTCCCTTCCTGACTAGCTTTCCTCCTTAGAGGTTTCCAGGATAAAATTGTTGGTGTTAAAGTGTTGAACTATTTCCTTCTATGTAATTTCCTTTCTATAGCACTAGATAATCAGTCATGAAGCTCTAATATTTAAGCAAATCTATCATTTTCCAAAGTTAAAAGTAGAACAACATAATTGTGTGATTCATAGAGTTTTAAAGTAGAAGTTTATGGATCACCTATAGTGGTCAAGAGATCCATACATATAACATGTTCCACGAGGCAACTCATCTCATCCACCACCACGACCTCAGCCCCTGAATCCACCATGATATCCTCGCCATCTACCACGACCTCTTTCAAAGTGCCCTACATTCTAATTGTAGCGCCCTTGAGTGTGATCATGATCATGGTGTTCACTTTTACCTTTAGAGGTATCCGAAACTCTTGTTTTTCATACACTGATATCAATGGCATCATGGATCTGATCAATCAACCTATAGGATTTGGTATTGTGAGTCGTGGACTGGTAAATCTTATAGTAGCAAGATACGTTCTTCCTTATCACGCATTATAACAATGGGCAGTGACTTGCATCATGGTCTAAATGACATATCTCGGAGTCTAGCAATAATGAGAACACTGATCTAAGGGGACAATTATCCTTAGTGTGCCCCTCTACTGCACAATCTATACACCAAACTCCCATGCACATTTCATGTGCTGAATTGGCTGATAGTCTCTCCAACTTATTTTTCATTGCTACAATATGAGCTTCTAGGAATGGGCTCACTCTAGTGTTTATCCTTCCAACTGCCTCAGTGTGCAATGTTGCTTCAAGCACTTCACACAAATCTGGATATATTTTATGTGACAACACCCTCCTAAAAGGTGTGATTACACCTCTGAAAAACCACTTTGTATAATGGATTGCACGGATATCATAGAAAATTTTGGACAAAAGTGATTTGAAACAAGCATCATATTCCCGAATACTCTCAGTAGTGCCCTGCTTAATATCCTTGAGCACATTTATACTTCTCTACTTGAATTATGGGATATTAAATTCCTTAAGGAAAGCATCCCGTAAAACTTTATAATCTACACAAGTCTGATCAGGGTCAAACTTCCTATACCAAATGTGTGTGTGACCATGC
Source organism: Taxus chinensis (assembly GCA_019776745.2). Classification (NCBI taxonomy): domain Eukaryota; kingdom Viridiplantae; phylum Streptophyta; class Pinopsida; order Cupressales; family Taxaceae; genus Taxus; species Taxus chinensis. Next base: position 89,981,966 of record CM034154.1, on the reverse strand, counting down.
AACGTAGTTACAAATTGGCTTACCATTCACTCATAAGTTGTGATCCCTCTTACACACCACAATATCTCACACATGTGCACATGCTCAGCAACATATTATATTGCCCTATACTATAGAAGATGAAGTGACATCTCCATGTAAATATTATGGGGTTGGTGAGGACCATGCTCATTGGATGAAAAACCTCATGTGTTACCTATACCTCTAGACCGATCAGATCCACCAGAACTAGAGCCACCTATGCCCCTTGATCCTCTGCCTGTAGTAGGAAGTGAACCAGAGGATTTATTTCCATGTGTCCTAATAGTGGTATGAAACTAAACTCCTATAGTCTATGAGGTGGTACTATTCCCATAGGTGAGTCCAAAATTCTATGTGCCTAAGTTTTGCACCAATGATGTGCCTGAAAAGGTACCTCCAACTAACAAGGAAGACATATTCCTGACCATACATGTACTTGTTATTTGATTCACTCCTGTTATTTTACTACCCAAACAAACTTGTTGAGTATTGGTTGTACTAGAAACTATAAAACCAAGCACAAGGGCTAGGTCATCAGGTAGATTTAGATGCATGCCCATGGCCCATGTCATCTCTACTGGCATGATCTCATAAAATCCATAGGATGGTTCCCTATCATGCTTTCCCAAATGGGGGAGTTCTAAATTCTCTATCTCTACATCCTTTGCGTGAGTTCCAAATCCTTCACAAGCCATCTCTCTCCACAACGTCATCCATTCTGTAACCTAATGCTTCTTATCTAAATCCATCTCGTGTGACTCATTGAACTTGATCCACCTTTCTTCTCTTTTCATCTCTACCACCAGGTCCGCCATCTTTCACTAAACCTGCTCCTACCCCCACGGGCGGTGGGGTTTAGGTAGCCATCGACTTCTCTTCCAAATTTAGGGTTACCATCAAGATTTTTATCACTAGTGGAGTTCCTTGTAGATAGGTTCCCCTGGGATAACTTAAAAAATTAAAATCAGATACGTCCAATAAATAATAAGTGGAAATTGAGTACTCCAAAATATAGCTATTCAGAACACCACATAACCAAGTGCCTACAACGTGCGTCTAAATAAGATCATCATCATAGAGGGCCTGAAACTCTTCCTGCATCCAAACAAGTGTGTGAAAAATCCAATTCATTTTATATGCTTAAGCAACCAACCACTCATATATCTCTATCAGAAAGATAACAAATAAACTCTCATATAAACAGTCATATAAGTTATTCTCCACCCACGTGCGTGCGTCAAACTTATATCCAATGTTGAATCTCCAACCATATCCTTCTTCTAGATCTACTATCAACTCCTCAACACTTGATAAGGTTAACTGGTATGTCTTCATCACAAAACATCCTGAAAAAAAATTGAAAAAGAGGCACTGGCAACAGAAGCCATGATGCAACCTAGAATTTACTGTGAATAGCCCAGGTGCACTTGCACATCACTCAACCTAAAATGAGCTCTCACTTGAAGCGTGCAAAGGCACTAGGTCCCTCTTTATAGTTGTTTGTATAGAATGTTAGCATGATTATGCTTAAACATATTTAGATTCATAACTATTGATAAACATTCCATAGTGCACAATCCATATTTATATCTTAGAGAATCATAATACATGAACTAAACAATAACTATAATAATATCAACCACACAAGAACCAAATTTAGTATTGTCTAATACCATTATCCAACTAATATACTCCATTACATTAGATAATTTTAAAACACATAAGATTCTTACACTATATCAGTATCTCCATAATTCATGTGCGCGTCAAAACCATTAACACAACCCTACAATAATTCAATACATATTTATAAGGGTGGGGACTTGACCTTCACCACCGATGAACTCCTCAAAATAGGTCACATGTTGATAATAGCCATATGCTTTTACAATAGTATGCACACCATGCAAGTTCTCTAACAATAGATGTCCTATAGTTAACTCTAAGTAGAAATCCTATTATTAGCTCAAACTATACATGGCGTTTATCTACCGCTTGTTCCCAAAATACCATTGCGTGGAGTGCAAGTCTTCATATCTATGTGTGCTCTGCACGTTATCTCCAAAATAGTCCTTATCCAAAAAAATGTCTAAGTCATGATCCAAAGTGTTCTGGAACACGTTTCCTTTACTATCTTCCTATGCTTTTAAATATGCCTTGTTCCCACACGTGCATCCTTCATGTGTCTTCTCCTTAGAGTAACATTCTATCTGCTCAACACTTGTACATTCATTTTCCCCTTCTAAGAGGTCTACTTATCTATTTCCAGATCTTCCCCATATCAAAATTAAAATCAAAGGATTCTCCAATGAAAATTCAAATAACTCAAAAATAGACTACTCCCTTGAAGGACAGTTGTTAAGTCAAAAAAGAACAAGCAAAATCAAAATCAAAAAGAAATAAATAGACCAATCCCTCGAATGATGGATATCATATATGTTATCTTTTTCCATATAAATTATATATGTATAAATTAGACCTTACCCTTGAAGGATGTATACATTTTGTATCATAGCATCAAAGACTTCCTACATTGATCAGCCTTCCATTTTATTTGCATCCAGAGAACTCTTCCCACATTGATTAGAGTTCTTCTAGCATTTCTCTTCCCCCTTTCCTAGAGTTGGGGCATAGATTTAGGGAACACCAATAACGGAGAACCCTTTTCCTACATAGAAGTTACATCTCAAACCCCTTTTTTTATCAATATTATGTCCATGAGTTCATCCCATCCCTTGTCTATGTGTGATATTTGATATAACTAATTGACATTGGTTACATTCTAACACATGTTTTGGCCGCATGTGCCTTGTGTTATTTGGATTTCCTCTTGTTTATCTCAAATGCAATTAGAGGTATATTTTCTTCATGTGTTCCTTGATACAATGTAATGTCATTTGTATCTATAGATTTCCATCATTTGGTTTCATTATCTCAATCAATATATCTATCTGTCCTAAATACATCAATATTTACTCACACTAATTGATAATCACATCCGCATTACTTTTCCATCCACGTCACATTACTATGATCAAATTCAAAATGAATATGTAATCCTAATCTTCATTAACCATACAATGAATTCACATCATTAATCATCCATGCATATACAAATCCCAAGTATCACAACATCATATCTAACATCATAATCTAACAATACAAGTAAAAGTAAATCATTTCATCTTATACTTTTACCATCAACATCAAATATAATTAAAACATGCAACCAATCCTCATCATCATCACATATCCATGTCATCAAAAACATAAATAAAATAATCAACATTGCACAATACACATATATCAATTTGTGAAAAAATGATATCATATATATAAAAAAAATCAAGTGTATCAATACATCATTGCCCTCTAACAGGGATCTCTCAAAGTGGAGATATCGGTAAAACCAGAAAAGTGAATGTCAAAGATCCTAATATCCTTCCTCTTTGGGAAAGTTCCCTCCGTCCATCTATCGACCTCGTCTCCTCCACCCCGGCCCTCTCCTCTATGTGGTTGAGCTATACTCTTTGTGCTCCTTGATAGTCCATGTCCACTTGCCGCTATATTATGCAGATGCTCCCAACATTGGATTGTCTTCAATAGCTTCTCAATCACAATCCACTCATAACACTTAGCCTCTACGGCTAAGGCTCTATATCTATCAATAAATATCATACTGAAGGTGTCAACTCTCCTCCCCCTGTGGTGCTTCTTGTCCTACACCCACAACCTCAGAATCCAGTATATTAGAAAGATCTCCAAAATGAACCCAACATGCCTCCCTCTACTGGTGGTACCATTCATTGTCCTATACCAATTTTTTCCTCTCCTAGACTATACCATCTCTCTCCACTATCATCTAATATAACTTGGCGAAAATCCATGCTAACTCTGTAGTCTCTCTAACTCCTTCATCTCCACCTCTTGAAGTTTCCTCTACATCTCCCCCAATCTCCATCTCCTCTACCTAGTCCTCTTGTCCTTCCACAGAAACCCTAGCTGCCTAGATAGTGTTCATCCAATCACCAAATCTGACTCTAAATCCTATGTTGTCATCTTCATCCCATGGTGTAGTCTCCTCCTCTAATGCTCCACTATATCTACAACCACACCAGCCAGTGCCCATGGAAACCGAGCTCCACCTGAGTCTAGAAATGCATAGAAATGCACTACTATCATAACCAAATAGATCAAATGGATCCATAGTATGCCTCATACCTCAGCTCATATGAAAACTCCCCTAAAGAAAACATGATGTGGGGTGCATCAGATCCAAATACTTGTTTCAAAACTACAAGCCTGTTGTCATCTATAATGGGAAGTATCTAGTCCCCATGTATAGTCAATCTTAGGATCCTATACACATCCTCCAGGGTGATGGTCATCTCCCATATCCTAAACCAGAAGTTACTAGTCTTTTGGTCCCATCTCTCTACCAATGTGCTCATCAACCCCACCTCCTGTGGGATCCTTTGATAATGTTTGAATCTCCCTAACCCCATTGTAGCCAAGTGATCCCACTTGGCCTCTATCACATATCCTCTAATATTCTTGTATAGAGTAGGAACTTTGTCTCTCCAATATAGAGTCTCATTGGCCTGTAATCACAAACAAAACATGCAAACATCAAATCCTCAATCTAAAATCCAATCAAAATCCATTAAATTTCATCACAAATCCAATTCAATCCTAACCAAATCTAATCAAACCCTTGTCATCATCAACTAAATTCAGGTATATATGTGTTTATTTTGATCATCGCGCCTTAGGTCTCAATCAACGTTGACCCTCCTGGGTCACCACCAACCACCCTTGGCATCATCCACTTTTTCTACAAAAAACTGCAAAAAATAAATAAATACAAAATTGAACTAAAATCAGGTTGGTTTTTTTTACTCACCATCCTCCACACCCTCTTACATTTCCTTATAACTCATGTAACCTCCATATCTTAGTTTTATCTTTAATCACTCTAATCTCTTTTTTCAATTCTGCACGTGAAAATGAGCATTGTTGGTCAGCCCCTAGGATTTTATAGCCACTGACACCTAGTCACTATCGACTGACCTTGGTATCCTTCACTTTATCTTCCCTGATATTTGCATATGAATTCTTCTTGGGCATTCTTCAAAGTCCACCTTTTTTTCCATCTTTATTTTCCCTTTTAGGGAATTCTATTTCAATATTTCAATCCTATCCTTTTATAATATCGAAGTCTACCTTCATGGCCATACTTACTTCCTCTTTGGGCATTTTATTTTTTCAATCCTCTCCAATTTACACACAAATTCCACCTTCATGCCCATACTTATCTTCCCCTTGCACCATAATATTTCACTACTCGCCATTTTTTGGCCTTTTCTCATGTCATATGCTAGGGCACCATTATTTTCATCCTCATCCTTTGTGGATGTATAGGTTTGCACTTGGTTCCTCATGTATGAAGGATTACACATAATTTTTGCATTTAGTTGTGTATACTTTTATGCTTACCTATGACCCTGTGATCATTTTGGTTTACATCCATTTGAGAGCTTTCCAGTTATATTCTCTCCATTTTGTAGTGATTTTTACCCACTTGTTGGCTTGAAGAGCATTCTCACCTTTCTCCATTGAGAATAGAATTTTTCCACTACCAATGTGATATTGGATTCACTACCATGGTATTTTTTTTTTTTAGCCTTTTCTCTTGGAGAATTTTCCCTTGGTAATCCTTTTACCCATTTTTCTTTACCCACATGTGCTTTATCATCTACCTTTTTCAAATGTTTCATTGACTTACTCTGGCATCATCAATCCCTCATTTGAGAGGGAGCTCATCATTTACCTTCCATCAATCCTCATCATACCATTTATCTCTCACTATTTTTATCTCATGGCTTGCTAGCGCAAACCAATCGACAAAAAGGGGAAAATGTAGACACCTAAATTCAGTATCTCTATACCTTTTCTACCCACATGTGTATATTTTTATTAGGATCCTATCTAGGCCCCCTTTAGTTAAATGCATCCCCTTAATTTAATTAAAATTCCCATCTCATCACCTTTTATTAATTAATTTAATTAACTCCAATTAATAAATTAATTAATATCCACATCATATCATGCCCTAACCCACTTTCTATTTCGGATGTTTTTATCCTAAATCCTTATCCTATACTTATTCCTAGCTTTCTTCCTATATATTTTTATGCCCTAACTACCCATGATTTATCCCCAGGTTATCTAATCCTACACATAAGATTTAAATCACCCTTCTAACTCTTAAAAACATGAAATAACACCAAAAACACAAAAAACTAGCCCATTGGGTAAAATTTCCCCACAATCGTCAGTGACCCAGCCCAGTCATCATTGACCCTATAAAGCTAATTCTTTTCTTTCTATAATCATCAGATGTATGCAAATTTTAGAGTTTCCTTGTAAACTGTAAATTCTTCATCATGTCTGAGCATTTTTGCAACATCATATATCTCATGGACATCATTTTAACATGTTTGAATCACTCATGGTCATCCTTTATGAGCTTATCATTGTGTTTTTGTTGCTTTATTCATCTTTTATTGAATTATTGTTGTTTTTTCTCATATCTAACCTTTTTCAGGAGAAGGTGATCCTCAGTAGCACTCAGAGCTCTGTAATCAATCTCCTTTTCTAGCTCCCTTACTTACAAGTCATCCATTTCATCCTTTTGACCTCGGCCTTACGCAATTCTACTATAGTCACCGTCAACTCAACCTGGTCACTGTCAACTAGGGTCCTATTTTTCAAACATCTCATCCAAATCACTATTTTATGTCCTTTTCATGGTTTATGTTCTGTCAAATCCCTTATACAGGTATTTTTCTAGCATCCACAAAACTCTGTTACCTTTCATTTTGCACTCAAGCTCTTGCATGACTACATACTCATTATATGTTCCAGATCTTCTCTCCCAGGTCATCATCGACCTACCTCTGAATAGTCTAGGTCACCATCGACCCATACCAGTCTATCTTATTTACAGGTCATCAACTACAACAAAGATCAACTACTTAGTTTTTTTTATCCATCACATCACATTAGAGGTACCATAAACCCTCCATGTAATGAGTTGCTAGTTTTTTTCATTACTAGTTCATTCATTTGATTAGGAACGAATAAACTTGTCCAATAATTGTCTTATTGGTTTACAACTATATTTGATGTATACATTATGTGTACAGAGCTTAGGGTGTATCCCATGCATATCTCCGTAGTCTCGTGCAAATTTTTTCTTGATTTTCTACAGAATATAAATTAACAGATGCTCTTGCTACATGCTCAGTGTTTTGTTCACATTAAGTGGATTACCCAGAGAAATTTGCACTTTCTTAGAGAAATTGGTCATGGAGCATACATTGATGCTTGTAGAATTTAATATACAATAATGTGGAAGAAGTTGGTGGAGGATGGAATTCTTACCTAGAATGTTCATAGTGCTTTGTTGTGGTAATATATGATTCTTAGAATAACTTACACACCACAATTTTCCATCTACTTATTCATTCTTCCCATAATTATTTTACTGTATGTTATAAAGAATAATATCCTCTTCTTTCCCTTTAATTTTGCATGAATTCTCCAGCCTCACGAGATGTTGAACTGAGATTTGGTCTTCTTTTGGCTCTTCAACCGAAACAGTTTGGTCTTCTTCATTGAACAGTTGTGCAGGGGGGGTAAATCATGATATTTTTGGTGCCACTTCCATTAGAGATAATAATATTGTCATATCTGTATCTTATGAATACGTCAACAGTTTCTAACCATGGTCTTCCCAGGATGATAGGATATCCTCCCAAGATTTATTTTGGCTGAAGAAAAATAAAATCAGCAGGGTACTCCCAAGAGTCTATCACTACTACTACGTCCTTCAGGACTACTTCAGTCTTAACTTTTGATATGTTTGCAAGTTGCAAGACTGTGGTTTTTGGTCTTAGTCCCTCTACCTTCAAGTAATCTATAATTTGTTTTTTCACTACATTTATTTACTCTCCCAAGTCAATTAGTTTGTTCTTGATCATTGTGTCATTGATTGTGATGCTTACAAAAGGACTACCTAGATCTATGTATTTGGGAAGAATTGAGTTCCCAAGCATAATATCATCTAGTTGTCCAATGACCTGCACAATAGTTGGATCTTTCCTTTTTCTACCTAGTTTCTTTATGCATGGATATCTAACCAATTTTGTATAGATGGGAACATACTTAATAGGTTTAATCAATTGAATTTTGACACAAATGTCTTTTAGGTGGTTGAAAAAATTAGAATCAGATTCTAAATTGAGGTTAGTATTATTTTCTTGTAACCTTTCAAGAAATGGTGGCTCATTACCCTAAGTTTTATCCTTGTTGTAATTTTCCTTAGGTTGTTGCAAATTAGCATGCGGTTTATTCTATTGTTGTTGTAGATATTTTTGCAGCATCTATGGTTCCTCAGTAATCTCATGAATGGTGGGTCCAGTTGGTGAAGGAAGTTATCTTCCTGAGTGGAGGTGGATATTATTGACATCGATAGAATAGGTAGGGTATTGATTTGGTTCAGTGGAATAGGTTGGTTGAGAATATTTGTTATTTGGGTTAGGCATTGGTTGAGCTATTAGTTGGGTAGCTTTTAGTTGAGATATTACATGGGGGTTTGGCATTAAAGCTTGTTTCTACAGATAGGTCAGTTACTGATAGGATTGTTAGTTATTTGAAGGTGGATTATTTCACTGTTTTCCTCCTCTGTAAGGCTACTTCCATGATTGAGGAGGTTTTTTCCATTGTTGTGGTTAGCCTTGGAATTGAGTTTTCCATTTTTTCTAGTATTGGTTAGGATATGGGGCCCAACCTTAAGGGTTAACCTAAGGTGGGGGTTCTATATATGAATTATTAGACCAATTTTGAAATGAATGCATAGGGTCTTGTGTCATACCTCCTTTCCTTGGTGGTCATGTTTTTATTTGAGAAATATCGAAAAATTCACCATCCTCTATCTCCAACATCTTGAAATTAGGTGAAGCCTCCCTTTCTTGAGAAATGTTGGTCAATTATCTACATATACAGTCATATTTATTCCTTCTACATGCATGACAATACCATGTGAGTGTTTCTTCTACATCTTCCTTATTCTTTTTGACATGTAGAGCATCTAATTGATTGGCCATGTCATTGATAATCTCCTGCTTCATGTTTTTAAACATGTTGATAATCTCTGAATTGGATGTCCCCAATTTTTTTGGTAGTTGATCCACATCTTGATCTTAAACTTCTTACCCTCTTCATAGTAGATCTTGAGTAACTTTTGCAGGCTTCACAAATTTATGGAAAAGTAGCTTTTCAAATGTCCCCTACTCCTATCAGATCCAGAGCATCCATTTCCTCCTCACTGAGTCCCTTCAAAAAGATAAATTTGAGAGATTCATGTGATATTTTGATGTGCTTTGACTTCTGAACATAGAACATGAACCTTTTCAAATATTCTTCCAATGGTTAATCCTCTTTTTGTGTCATTCTGTATATTTCATCACTCCCTCTATTGCGTAGTATGCAATAATCATGGTACTTATCAAGGAATTTCTTCTTAATTTTTACCCACGTGGTTACAACATTTCTTCCCAATCCCATGAACCATCTCAATTTTTCATCCTTGAGTGTAGCAAGAAATAGCTTTAATTTATGTGCATTATTAGTATAATCTTAACTCATGCACAGAACATTGAACTCAAACATAAAGGTTTCTGGGTCTTCTGACATGGATCCATGAAAGTTACGCAAGGCTGAGGGAGAAATATTCTTCATACCAGCAACTGCATTTTTTTCAGTGATGGGAAAATAAAAGTTGGTTTCCCCATTTTTAACATTTTTATTTACTTCTTCTGTCATCTCTGACTACTCAGGAGTAGCTTCAAATCTTTCACTTGGAGGATTGTATTTGAAGAACAAACCTAGTAAAGAGGTTTCTTCTTCAGAATCCTCAGAGGTATATGAAGAGATCTATGCTACTCATGGATAAGGTAAAAATCTACCATGGGAATCCCTTGGGAGTTATATGCATCAACTAACTCAACCCATTCAATAGAAATTAGTGTGGGGTTGGTTGGAAGTGAATTTCCTAAAACCTAAACTTCTCTAAGAAATAAAAACATCTTCAAAAACCTTATAACTTGGCAGTATCCCCAGTAATAGCGAAAAAAATATAGTGCAAATTAACTTGCAGCAATTAAAATGTTTTTCATCAATCTACAGTCATTTAATTATCAGACCTGGGGACGTAAAGTTTTAATATTTCCAGTGTTGTATTCATAGTTACAAATGTTTGAGGATTTTAAAGGTAAATTATTGTCACTACAATTAGGAAATAACAATACTAGAAACAAACTAGATTATGACTGAAAGTAAATACTATGGCTATGGAAAAGCATGTAAAAATATAATACAAATAAAGTAATGAACTGCTGCAATTCTAACCATACAATGAATTAAAACAAAAAAATAAAAGGGGAGGACTAACAAACCACAAGTGGGCCCTAGCTTGGGTGCTAATCCATCCTAAGGCATGTGTCTACAACAATTAAACAAAACTCATATTCTTATTTCATCATTATGAAGATTACAAATGGAATAATTCAACAACTCTATATCTTTGGATCAATATTTATTGCTCTATATATTTTTATAGAATTAATATTTCCTTTTTATATCCTTTGTTATAGTAGAGGCCTGAAGAGATAGACTCATACTAGGAGTTATAGTTGGCTTCAATAAAATATCATAACCAAGCAATCTGGAAATTTTCATGTAACAAAATTATTTGGGAGATGTTCTAATACAATCACATAACTTAACTAACTGGTCAATTGAACAACCATTTATTAAATTATAAATTCAATCAACTAATTATTTGTATGAGTTTCAATGCATAATCAGGTGATGGTGTCAAATATTCTTCGTTTTCGCATAAATACTTCTCTATCAACACATGCAAGCTCAGAAAAAGTGTCCAGGTTATTCAAGATCCTCGAAATCACAGCTTTATATATGTGTCTAACCTCTTGTGGTTGCATGTGCTTAGTTATAGGTGAGTCCCTTTGAATTCATGTCAGTTACTGGGGATGACCTCTACATTTTGAACGTGTTTCTTTGGATGCATGTTAGTGGATACACATAACAAATCTTTGGAAATCAAGGTTGACATTTATTAAAATCACTATTTAACAGCACATTACATCTAAAAGAATAAATGCATACCTATAATCCATAAAATAAAGTAAACTTAGTAATAATTATATTAACTAATATATGTGCCATAAGCTCAAAATATAGTGAAAATATTCAACAGTATAACCATAAAATATAAGTTTAGGGGTACACATGGATTAAACAAAATATAGGAGATGAGGTTTTTAAGAAGGAAATAAAATTACTCATCAATATTCTTTGAAAACCTTATTCTTCCACTCCTCTTCAATTAACCTTAGAAAACTGCCATCCAATACTTTCTTGTACAATATATTCTCCCAAATGACAGACTTAGTTGATTCTAGGTGAAGAGTATGTATTTTATTGTAATCCATACTTGGGGGAAAATCACCATGGATCAATACTTATGTTATTTTTAAATACTAAGGATTGGTAGTACTCACGAAGAGCATGAGAGGAAGGTATTTGATCAAACAATCATAGCAAGTGGAATAATATTTTCATTCTTCTCTAACAAGGAGCTCATAAAAACCATCTCCTCATACCAGTTTAGAAGGTCTAATGTCAAGGTCATACTTCTATAATTTTGATACCGAATTCCCTCTTTTTTTACTAGGATATTGTTGTATCAAAATAGACTTAATTTTCAGGCTAGGGACCATGACAAAAAATTTTGAGTTCAAAAGATAAAGCCTGAAATTTTTCAAAGCCATGACCACCGTATAAGAACGATTATCGTGTTGTGAATACTTGAGTTCATTTTCTTTCAAAGTTGCACTCATGAATTCAATGGGTGACTAGACTTTGTCATAATTTTCTTGGGTAAAGATATTTGAGATAGTATGCTCAGAAGCATAGAAGTACACAATGAACTCCTTGTTAAAATATGGATGGACCAAAGTGGTTTCCTTTGTAATATCACATTTGATTGATTAAAAATATCCGTTACCTTCCTTTTTCCATGTGAAATATTCCTTGGGCTTCAGAATATTGATAATATCCTTAGCGATCTTATAAAATTCAAGGAAAAACCTTCTTAACAAATTTACTTTTCTGAAGAAAGAATGTACACTAGGTTAACTCATGGGTAGGTTAACTCTTTTCAGATAAATTTTTACACCCTCCTTTATCACAATATGACTAAGGAACTTTCCTTTAATTACACAAAAGAATAAATTCTTTGGGTTAAGAGATATGTGATGTTTTATACAGTGGATCAATACCTACTCCAGATGTTCCAGATGTTCCTCTCTCTTCTTTGAATACATGGTGAGATCATCCAAATAAACTACTATGCATTTCCCTCTCAAATATTTGAAATATAAATCCATAGCCCTCTAGAAAATGGCACCTGCATTGATTAATTGAAGGTAATACAGTGATATTAAAATGTTCCCCAAGGGGTGGTGAAAGTAGTATTGAATTGATCCTCCTTGGATACTTAAATTTGGCTATATCTCGAGAATCCATCTAGCATGGACATCATCTCTAAACCATTTATTTATTGCAAGATATGAACCATGATTGGTAAGGGATAGTTATCCTTATGGAATATTTATTTAAATTCCATAAATGTGGATTTCACCACTTTTATTTCATACTGGTACTAATACACCTCCGATATGGCTAATATCTATGATGACTTATGTTTTGAAAGTTGCAAATGTTGACATGTGATTCTTGTCTTAAGATGGTGTACTCTTATGATCTATAAAATCATGTTTGTTTTATATAATATGTTATTTGATAAAGTAGGTATAAGTCTATCATGTTTAGGCTGCATAGAAAATGAAGTAATTCATCTCTTCTTGTACTGAAAAGTTCATTGCTTGGGAATGAGAAATTGAGTTTCATTTTTCATAATTCATGGGGATCCATAACAACATTACCTTCATTGATCCAAGGTATGCTTATAATTTATAAACCTTGTGGTCATAATGACCAAGTCAGAAAGCTTAAAGGCTTTCTGGACTTTGACTGTACTAAGGTCATGAATGATTTGATCTCCATGGCTCTTTGCTTTGTATTTAAATTTGGGTATTAATCTGGTTCTTCTTTTTGTTAAAGTGAGATGCAATTTTTATTATAAACCTGGAACCTAATTAAACTATGTTCCTTAAATTAGGAAATTTATCCTAAAAGTGTAACCTAACCTAAGTTACTAAGTTCTTTTGTTAATATGGGATGTTAAAAAGGGACCTAAGACTAAAGACTTAGACCTAAGGACATATGTTAGTTCCTAAAATAATATTTAACCTAACCTAATGTTTGGCTAACCTAAAAGGGGCCTATGGGATGACATGGAGAGGGGGAGGTCGGTGGCATTAACTCCTAGAAATTTATGAGGAAATTAATATGGTCGTATCTCTTTTCAATTGCCAAATTTGGCAAAGGCATGAGGAAAGTTGGGGGAATGAGTTGGCATCTCCATCGAGTTTTAGTTGCATTTAAATTTGAACTTAGCCATTTCTAAACATAGAGGTGGTGGTGGCATGAGAGGTGAAAGTACTGACGGTCCTAATTTTCATTTAATATTTTGAAAATGGTGAAAACTGCCTAGGAATAAGAAAGAGAGGTTTTGGTTTTGTTTTGGTCATTTGTTCTTTCGAGCTTGAGCTCTGCATGTGGTTGTTGTGCTTCAGTTTGAATTCTTGCATGAATACCCTTTCCTTGCATGGTGTTTGAATGAAGAAGTTGGCACTATGAAAACTATAAGAAAGAGAAGAAGAAGGTTTTGAGAGTTGTTGGCATTTTGAGGGAATGAATTGAAGCTCTTCTGGGAGATTTTATGTGAAAAAGAGAATACAAGAGATCTATCATGCATGATAGGCCCTATCCATTAAGTCTTATGTTTTTATTTAAATGTTTCATAAAAACAACTTTGATCTTGAGGAAATATTCCAGTTTTGTTTCTGTGATCGAATATCCTTTTCTTCAATGGTGTTTTTTTTGTTTTCCTAGATGCATTTTTTATTTTGGTTTTATAGCGGAAAGTGCGTTATGGGAGTATAGTTTGCATACTTATGAGTAATCTAGTTGTTGCTTTAATATTTTTAACAGAGGCTTGAAACAGAGTCAAGATCTGTTAGGTGTTCTTTTAGTTAAAGGTTGTTCTTACAATGTATGTATCTTGGTTGTTTGATTCAGATAATCTTGCTTAAAATGTTTCCTTATAATCATTGTTAGAATACTAGAGATAGGAAACTTGTTAGATATCTAGATTTTTCTGGTGTTTGTGTTTGATCTCCTTGCTGTTAAAAAATTTGAAGACCATCATTTGATCTTGACTGGGGAAATTTTTTTGCTAAGAGTTGTATGATTTGAACATTAGTATAACTATGTAAAAATCCTCATATTTTGACTTGTATGTTCCCTTTCTATTGTCTTTAAGGAACTTTGAAGGACTTCTTGTGTAGACATTATGGGAAATATAACTTGTAGACATTGTATCTAATTTTTGATGATGTCAGTGGAAGCATTATTATGTTTTAACTTATTCTGAAACTGTAAGTTATCAAAGGAATACCCACTTCGTGTTTTTATAAAAAAATCCCATTTTGGGTATTAATTGTTGTAATAGTTAATTCGTTGAAACTACACATGATTTCATAACTGTTAAAATCAATTTTGTCCTAATGTATATTTTTTCTTGATCTCTTAAATCCTCTTTGGAATTTTGAGCTCGGTAATAGATCTTTTGGGTCTGATGTTGATATGTTGAATTGTTAATGAATGTTAGCTCTTGTTTGGATGATGCTCGAATGCTTATCTATATTCCAGATAGTGGTTTTGAGTTCATTAGAGGTTTGTTTTGGATTAGACCTGTTGTTCTATTTTTCCTTTCTACACTGATATTTTAGGAAATGAATCGATTCTTAATCCTTTGATGGAATCGTGTTTTTGAAGTAGTATTTCTTGAAAAGATGAAAGGTAAAGGTTGGATGTTTTATTTATGTTCCATTTTTCTAGTTCTTTTATACTAATCCAATTCGGGACTTGGGTGAATCTCTATTTAGATATTGATTTTGTCATATGTGAACTATTATTAATTGTTTCAACGCCTACCGTGAGTTGTTCAAATGGAAATTTGTTCTGTGTCTTTTCAGTATTCTTTCCATATGAAATGTTTACTCTTCTTCATAAGAGTTTGGAAAAATGAGGAGAATGCAATCTCACTCATTCACTCTTCAATCTTAGGATGGGGAAATTGTTCACTGAGGTATCATTGATGTTCCTTCTCTAGTATGTTTTAGCTTATATCACTTTTTGACCTTGTGATAGGACTTAGTGTATTAATGTCCTTAGGGAAACAAAACAAAAGTTTATGTTATGCCTAGAGGGAGTACCGAGCCTTTTTATAAGTTCTGAACTTAAACCAATCTTATCCTTTCTAGAATATTAGTGATTGAGTAACTTGTGTGAGACCTGAATGTTAGCTTGTTCTTGGACTGATGAAAGCAACTCTATACTTTTGATAAGGTCTGTATGTTTTTGATCTTTGACTATTACCATGAGTTGAATACTAATATGATCCCATGACATTTGGGATGCTTTAATAAAGATTACTTTGATTGTTTATGATGATTTAGTTACCCTTACTTATCTTTATGATCTTATTTATGATTAATGTTCATCTTAGGCTTTAGGACGAGTCTTAGAAAGTGGGATAATTAGCTAGAAGGAAATATTCATTATTGTTCAAAAATTAGGATTGATCTTAAAGATAATTTTATGTATCTTATATTTCTTCTTGATAACTGGACTTAGCTGATTTAAGGAACTTAAATTGGTCACATGGAAGTGAAGGTAAAGTTAAGATGAAATGATATTCTTCTTTAACTCTGTTGTTTTATTTCTAGCATGTCCAAATGAGTTTTATGATGAAAAGATGGGGTTGTTAAGCTGATTAATTAAACCTTATTTCTTATTAAAAACTTTAAAACATGTCTCTCTTCTTCTTGGATTGTATTCTTTCTGGTTGTGTCTTTCTGTTAATTTTGGTTGTGTTTTCTGGACTGTTTCATAAACAACAGAGTTCTTTTTATGAAATAGCTTGTTAAAATCACATCATTTTAATGATATAGTGTTTATCATACTCAGTTTAATGAACTAACCCATGTTAACAATTTTGCAGATGGATTTCGTAAGAGATTAAAGGAGAAAGACATATAGGAAATTACATTTGTTTTACTAAAGAAATTACATATTTGTTTTGATGATATGTGGCTTCATTACTTGGGATATACTTGTTGGAAAAGAAAGTTATAATAATATTTAGTTTCGTACTAATGTATTAATACTTTGTAATCTCTAAAACACTTATGGATTCATTAAATGTATCACTCCTTTTTATGAATAAAATATGTGATGATTTCTAAATAATCATTATTTGTAATACTGTTTGTCATGAATTAGGATGGATTGTTATCTATTACCCTAATGAAGAAGGGTAGTTTATTACTTAAATAATATGGATGGTTAGGGTAGGAATATGAGATATTAGTTGGGTTATTTTCTCAAGTAGAGACGTAACTTATAAATTTGACACTCATAATTAGATTCTCAATCATTATAAAATGAACTGAATTTGAATTATATGGATGTACATGTGTAAACCTTGCTATAGTTAATCATGTGCAATTTGTTTTATAAATTTATATTAGCCATAATTTAGGGGAGAAAGATAATTCCCATAAAATGAATCATAGACACAACCTAATATCTTGTTAAATGTATTAAGAATATTTAAAGTAAATAATTAAAAGTGTTCTTCCTTAAACAAACTTCCTTAATCAAAATTAGGAATTCTTGGAAAGAAATTAAAATGGAATTTAGACTTCATTTCCATGAAGTCTAAAATAAATTTTTTGTGTTGAACTTATTCAAGCAAGGGCTGAAATTAGAAAGAAACTAATTAACACTTTCATAAATGCAAGAGATATTATGCAATAGCATGATTCAAGTTATTCATTTTATAATAAACATAAATATGTAATTAATTAGTTAGGAAGAAAATTTTATCTTCATAGCTACCTCTCATACAGTTTTAACTTGTAACTTTATAGGTTAAATGACCTAGTTGAATCAGTAGGCATTGCAGTAATTAATCTAAAACGAAGAGAATAATGGAATATTAAACTTTCAATATAAGGTATGTTCATCCAGATGAGGGAACTCAAATGGATGTTGGCACACACCAACTGTAGTGTAGTACCTTTGTAATGACAGGAATCATTACGAGGATAATATGATGCAATTGATATGTCTCAACACCCCACTTAGTTTGTTCAACTTGACTAACATAAGTATATGAATGGATCAGAGTTTTGTCCTATATGGAGTTAGGGACATGATCTAGTGTCGGGGTCAACTTGCATTGACTTAGGATAACTATACTCACCGAATCAACGTAATTCAATTGAGTATGTCTATGTACCCTTAGTCACCATGAGTAGTCCTCCACATTAGGGAATGTTACTAACATGGTCTAGGGTGAAAATTTGAATCAAGTGGGACTGACAGATGTCCGTGAAGACCACTCTAGATAACATATCAATTATGGTGAAGGACTTATTTTGTTTGATGAGTATGTCATCTAGGAATGTAAACATGATAAAAATGTTTAGAATCTTTGGCCAAAGTATCGCAAGGTTCTAGTTACGTTGTACTATGTCACTCACCTAGTATGAGAAGTGGTATTTCAGATGAATATTGGTAACAGATATTCAGATAGGCCTCTTAAGCAAAACACTTGGGTACCCTAAAAGGTAAAGGAACCAAGTATAAATTTTATACACGTTACTAAGTAACATGAGAGATCGGTTTAGTACCGAGTCATGAAATGAGAGATCGTTGTTTCACCGATTCATTACAGTTGCATATGGTTTTTTGTTATGAGATAGTTTGGAATTGGAATGTGTGTTCTAATTTATGTAATTTAGAACAGAGAACATTATGTAAAAAAATCCTTGTTTCTAAAGTCTTAAAATGGAAATGTTACAGGTACAATGTTTTCCATCCATGTTTAATGATGGATAAGAAATATGATGTAAGCATTGAGTAACTTTTCAACCTCTTATTTTATGGTTTTTAAAATTTTGGGATTGTATTGTCTCTTCTTTTTCTAGAAGGCCTTCACATTGGACTTCAAGGGAATATGGTTTTGAATGGATTGTAGTTGAAAGGATTTAAGAATATTTTGTGTACCTTTTTCACCATTGTGTGGTTGTGTTATCATTGGTAACAACCCCATTGATGAAAAAGGGTGTCATAGCTTTGTATGAGTCCCTCAGGTGTTAATCATATGTCAAGCATGAATGTTGATTGGTAGTGTCAAGTTTTGATGATGTCTATAGTGTCATGGTGTTTGGTTGAGTATGCAGAATCTTGATTTGAGTCATTGTGAGTTTTTTTAATGTTTTAATGATTTTATATATTGTCTATCAGTCATGTTACACTTTTTCTACATGAGGTCAACAAGGTCAAGTCATGAGTTGTTAATAGTATGTCAGGTCATTCCAGACTTGTTGTCAAAATTTCACCCCCCAAGGGTAAATTTCGATAACATGGATCAGAGTTTTGCAGTTCCAGGCAAATAGGTTGATCCAGGAAAAATCGTGAAAATTGGCTAAGTCCTGCTCAAGGTCGCCTTTGGGACGTGTGGGACAAAAATACGCGGATCGGCCGAAAAGCCTCCAGGCGGCCCAAATTGCATTTGGGACGTGTGGGACAAAAATACGCGGATCGGCCGAAAAGCCTCCAGGCGGCCCAAATTACATTTGGGACAAGTGGGACAGAAGTACGTGGCAGGTGCGAGAAGCCGATCCGGCCGAAGAGGAAGAAAAATGACTAACTAACAAACTGGGACATTTGGGACAAATGGACGCGAACCGGCCGGTTCACCTGAAATCAGCACAAGGAGCACTGTGCCATCTGGGCCAAATAGACGCGAAGGGCGCAAAAGAGCTGGCAGGGCCGAGAACCAATAAAATCACGCCACGTGTCACAAGGAGAAAGGTCAAAAAAAGTCAAAGGGAGAGTTTTCGAGCACCGATCCGAACCTATGGGATAGTGCCACGTGTCCCAACTAGGGCCCACAGAAATTTCAAAGCAAAGCCCCTAAAAGTAGAGAAGAGAGAATTATTCAGCGAATCATAGCCTGCCACGTGTCATCCAGGTGGCAAAGCGCGGGAAGAAATTCAAAAATCTATTTTCACCTTTTCCGTGCCCTAGATCTTCAGATCGACATAACTTTCGATCCAGAGCTCGGATTGGCACGTTCCTTATATCAATGGAAAGCTGGTAAAATTCTCTACACATTCTAGGGTCAATCTTGCATTTTGGTTCAATTTGGAGAGAGAAAATCAATAAATGCCTCTGGCACGAAATAACAAGCAGAAGTAATGCTTCAACGAACAACTTTAATGCAGCAGACAGTTCGCCACTTCTGTTAGGCAGCCCGCCGTTTTGCCAGAATCCGCCGCTTCTGCCATGATGAGATGAACTAAATGCAACCTGGAGGTGGTTGGGGTAGATTTGGCTTTCCCTCTCTCTTTCCTCTCTCATTCTTTCTATATATTGTAAAGAGGAGCTTCTTTTCGGGTGGAACATTTTTTCTGTTTTGCCTCTCCCTTTTTTCCTCAGGCAAATTTGTGGAGTTCGAACCTCTCATTTGAACTGTAATACTATTCTGCCTCTTAGCATTCTGCAGTGTATTATATCAATCTTTGGAGCAAGTAATACATGTCTGTGGATGATTCTCAACCCTCTCTGTGTTCATTTGCATCCTCCTGGTCTTTTACTGCAGTTTCTGTCATTTGTGCATGATCTTGTATCACATTCAAGTGGTCTGTGTTTATTGGCAAAATAAGTGTTCTTCATTCCTCGGTGCATCACCTCCATTAGTTTAGATTTATTTTTACGCATTTTCTTACCTTGTCTCCTTGGCAGATTAGATTAGGTTTTAAAAAAAGAAAACCCTCTGTATATTTCGTGTGCATCTGAACAGAGGAATAGGAACCAGCCTTCTCTGGAGATTCCTTTCTCACTCTTCAAGTCCCACACTTGGAGAAAGGATTCAATGTTATGCAATCACACTGGATGTTAGTATGATCAACCTAGAAATCTGATCAACATCCAGGGGTGCTGTGATTTTGCACTAACAGTTTTGGCACGCCCGGTGGGACCTAGAGGTCTCATTTTTTATTGTAGCAAAGTTGATATGAATCTGCTACAATTTTCTTGCTTAAAAAGAGCTATTATTTGCATATCTGGTGACTCCAAGGGGAAGAATCAACTGGTTTCAGCAGTACAAGCCTAAAATCCTATGAGAAGAATCACAAGGTCAAGAGTTGGAGAAGAGGAGGTGCTGTTTGAATACCTGCAATTATCTCCAAGAAGAAGGCAAAGAGGAAGAAGGATTCAAAGGTCTCCATCTCCACCAAACAGAACTCTCTCAACTCCTCCACCTGACAGGCCTTTCTTTCAATATACAAGGGTTTTAAGACCAATCAGAATGGCGCAACCAGTAAACCCCTATGTCAACTTCACAGGCAGCAGCCCACTTGCTCTCAATGCACAAAATCCAATCCCTAGTTGCAGCACTGAAGAACATTCCATACTTTACTGGAGAAAATCAGACCACTCCTGGTGATCATGTCAAGGACATTGCTAACATTTGTGCAATCCATGAGATTAACGAGATGCAAGTAGCTGTCAAATTGCTGGCGTCTTCATTCAAAGGGAAGGCATTGCAATGGTTTAGGAGCCTTGAAGCTGCTTCTATCACGAACTGGAATCAGCTGTGTATTGCACTTCATAATCAATTTGGAGAGAAGGGAGACAACTTGTCTCTTTTGGAGCAGCTGACAACCATCAAGAGAGCTTCCAATGAGCAGCTAACTGACTTCAACTTCAGATTTCAAAGATCTTGGGATAGAATTCCAGTAGCAGTCAGGCCAACAGCAGAAGGTGCTTTTCTATATTACCTTAAAGCTTTAAATTCTGATATTTCTATGTTGGTTCAATCTATGGGAGGCACAACTATCCCTGCTGGCTTATAGTATTGCCATTAGAGCTGAAAATTGTCTGATTCAAGCTGGCAAGCTAGCTCCTAGGCCTCCAATGCCATTATATCCAAGTTTAGAGAGCCCAAGTACTAGTCAGGCACCTGTCTTAGCTCCTTCTCCCACTCCTAGAAATCAGAGTTCAAATGAAGCTTCCACTTCATCTCCAAGTGCCCCAAATGAGCTTCAAGAAGTCATGAAGCAACTGCAAAATTTAGGTAATGAGCTGGTCACACTCAAGAGACAGCAAGCTCAAGGTTTTAGACCTTCGTATCAGCCTCAAGCTCAACCTAATAGGCAGCCATACCAGCCTCAAAGACCACCTAATCCAGCCACAAATATGAATCAAACAAGGCCTCCTGTCAATAGACCTTTCCAGCCCTATAATCCAAATGCCATATCTACCTCTAAGGCATTAGTACCAGCACAAAACAACATTGCCCAGGAGTATGATTGGTGTTTTCCATGTAATGAACCCCATAACCAATCCATGTGCTACAATGGTGCTTTAACTCAAGCTTTAATGGTAACAACTACTGGTGTGGAGGGTGAAAGCAATCAAGAAAACAGGCCAACAACAAGAAACATTCCAGCAGCAATCTGCCCCAAATGACACCACATTGGTAAATTGGCAGGCAGAGGATTTCTGTGGTATGAATCAGGCAGTCTCTCAAGGTGTTGCAGCCAACACAAGGTCAAAAAGGAGAAATTTGGGTGAAGAACAGCCATTAGCCCCAGCCAATCCACAACCTTCCACAGCTCCACAAATGATTGGCAAGCAAAACCCAGTTTCAAATGCACAAGGGCAGCCAAGAACAGCCCCTAGGCCAACTCAAATGCCAGCTGTTGCTGCCCACATACAAGGAATAAATGTGCAAACCAAAGGACAGCAGAGAGATCCTTCATCACCATTCAGTATCATTGATCAGATGAAGAAGACAAACGTCAATATATCTATGTGGGAATCCCTATCCATCCCAGGCCAAAGAGATCTGCTGCAAGCTGCTAGGAAGGACTGGCCAACTTCGAATCAGCAGGTTCAGATGCAAGACAAAGTGCTTACAAATGCTGCCCAGCCTGAAGGAGATCATGGAGGACGGCAAGGTAAAATGTTGAAGCCCCCCCCTTTTTATGTTTCGTTAATCATTGGAAATCAGCTAGTGCATAATTGCATGATAGATTCCGGGGCAAGTAGCTCAGTAATGCCTAAACAGATAGCTGATCAGTTAGGGCTCCAATATGAATTAACATCTAAGGGAGTAGTGCAGCTGGATGGGACAGCAATAGCAACAGTTGGAGTGATTAGAAATTTGAGTCTTACCTTGCATGCATGTCCAAATGTTGTTGTCTTACAAGATATATCAGTCATAGACCTTCCACCACTCTTTGCCCTATGCTTGTCAAGGGACTTCACAGCCAAGATTGGGGGATATTTGTCCGCTGATTGGTCTCACATGCTATTCAGAACAAGGTATGGAACTAAGGCCACAATTAGATCAGAACCTATTGCAAACTTCCACATTGAGCCCTATACTCCAAGTCAGATTAATGCCAATTGCTCAGCATTTGATCAAGAAGATCACCCTAGCACTGATGAAGCTGACACTAAGGTTGGAAGTATCCTAGATTTGACTCTTGATGAATGGGCAAACAAGGTACATGCTTTTGATCCTTATCAAGAAGTAGAAGAATCTGAACTAGGGGTCTATTGCATACACGAAGAAAGTCAACCTATTCCTAGCATCACCAAGCCAAACCACAAGGATGACAATGAGGTATGGCAGCTGTTTTTTGATGGATCAAGGAGTAGACAAGGCACAGGAGGTGGAGCCGTGCTTATTTCACCTCAAGGAGTGAAGTATTATGCAGCTTTTAGATTTCAATTTACATGCTCCAATAACACTGCTGAATATGAGGCCTTGGTGCAAGGGATGCATTGGGCAATCAAGAGAAAAATAAAGAACTTGCAAGTTTTTGGGGACAGTGAATTGATTGTAAATCAGGTCAAGGGACAACATGCCGCCAAAAACAATCTACTCAGGTGCTACAAAAACAGAGTGTGGGACCTCATGGATGATTTTGAGGGCTTTGGCATCAAATCCATCCCTAGGAAAGAGAATCAAGCTGCTGACAGGCTTGCAGCAGTAGGGGCAGCCTTTGACATTGTAGAAAACATTCAAGTAGAAAAGGTACAACCAAACATCCATGTGATTGTGAGGCCTTCAGTGCCGGATAACGATG
>CM034154.1:89814952-89957944 GCA_019776745.2 Taxus chinensis | reverse complement strand
AATTAACTTCCTTTTTGAAGTTCCATCAGATGGATCAAATGCCAGCGCCGAATTAAACATGATATTTATTTGATCTACAAAAACCACTGCTCTCTACACAACGCTATGATTATAGAAATATGTAATGACTTATATCTACGATCCTCCCACACCATTGCAAAGCTCAATCCGCTGATGGACATATGTACATGAATTATGTTCATCGAATATTGTGGTGGATATCTCTCTACTTGTCTATTGTTATTATCAATGGTAGGTCGTTGACCTATGGATTAATAATCTCCAGTCTATGGAGTGAAGCCAAAAACATCTATGTATCAATAGATTTATATTTTTTTTATTGTTGTTTTCTTGCACATGTTGGACTAGGTGGGGGTGACTAAAGTATCCATTATTCGTGGGTAGGTGTTCTCCTTTAAAGATGCCCCTTTTGGAAAGTGTTACCTTCCGGCGGATCTAAAGTTTACAAGTTGCCAGATTTTAGATATTTGTTGTTTTTCAGATTTTGGATATTTATAATTGCAATAGTGTTCACAATTAATATATTTGGTGAAATATACAATTAATATATTTGGTGAAATAGTGTGAGTTGTCTTGCCTATCTATTTTCTAAAGCAATGTTTTTTGCTGAAGAGTGTTTGTAGTTAATTAATTTGGTGAAACAACATGAATGCACAAGTAAATATATGCTTTCAGGTGCCTCCCTCAACCACCTTGCAGTGTCAAAATATCTCACTCATGTTATATATTGACCATAATCTTTGTTCCAACTTCCAAACACCATTTCCAGTGATATTTCTCTGTTTTTTTAACCAAAACAACATACAAACGGGAGGAAGCAGCCTGGAGCGATTCACCTATTCTCGTCATATATGGGCATTACTATTTCATTTTGGTCATATGTGCGTATTAATATTGTATTTGTTTGAGGCCTTAATGGTGATTGTTCATTGTAGAACACAATCAATATATTATGTTTCCTTAATTTTTTTTCCTTGCCAACAGTTATAAATTCATACAAGCAAGAAAATTAGATCCGCATAAGCTACAGTCATTACTTTCTACAATCCGCTTCTGCATGGACTATATGAATAAATATGGACATGCCGACACAAATATACACTTAAGAAGACCTTAATGAGGTGGTATCTAGACATGTGAATGCATGAAAACACGGAAAAGAAGACAAGAAAAGGGTACATACCTTTTGTTTTGTTAGGGCTTGAATTTCTAGATTTTCCACCATTGCCATTGTTTCATCCCTTTGTCTTTTTTAAGCAGAAACCCTTTTTCTAAGTGGATAGGGAATTGTGTCCTAAACACTCTTTGATAGAACCCAGAAATTGGGTGCATTACGAGTTGAATTGGGTCAGTAATTGCCACACTCAATTCCCTCCATAATAAGTTTACAATCTTACCTCATATGCGTTGATTGCAACTCATGTGCAATTGCTAGTAGATAAGCGCAATCAACACGAAGTTATTTTTATAGCTCCACTACCAAAAAATTAATTCATCTTTGAGGGAGTGACATAAAGTACTTGTTACAGATAAGTTCAATCAACGTTAAGTTATCACTAGCAATTGCACATGAATTGCAAATCACGTCGGATAGGATAACAATTTTAAACTTGTTTGAGTTGTAGTTTTTGGTAAAATGTATGCTATCTTCCATTGTTTTAAGTGTGTGATGGGGAGGAGCGATATTGCAAAGCTCTTAATTTCCAGCGCATGCGAGTAAGCTGACAAAGTCGAGTCGATCGGGTTGGATATTTGTTGATTACATTTGGTGAAATAGTTTCGATGGCTCTTGAGGATGATATTGTTAGAGTTGTAATATGTGGTGAAATGTGAATTACAATGTGTATAATTGTTGTCCACATTGTAATTGCATAAGGTTGTGAGGTTGAGCTTGGAGGCATAGTCAAGGTGGGTAAGGAGTTGGGCCATCTAGGTGTAGCCTATGGAGACGAGGGATTCAAACACAAGACGTGGGGATGGCGTGGGGGAGCGGATGAAAGAGGCATTGTCATCTTTGTGTGCATGGATGGCCATGCAGAGTATGAAGATCACAACGAGAAAGTGGAAGCAGGGTACCAAGTGCATGTTGAAATGCCTCAACAACCTAAGCAATCTACTGTTGCTTTACATTATCTCCATTGCGGTTGTAGGGAAAATAGAAATGAATTACTAGGCAAGATTGTCGTTATTTGATAATAGAAGTCGTGTCTAGTTTGTTATGTCTTAGGGTCAAAATTGGTATATAAGTCGGTCATGTAATTTATAAGCATAAAAAATGACGGAGGAAATACATTTGTTAATGTAAACGGAGGTCCCTCACATAACATTCATAGCCAAGCAGTTATTTTGGACACTCTGGTGTTATTCTACATATTGTTGCTCTCTATTTCTATTGCTCTGCATGTTGCTTCCGCTAATTTTTACACAGACTTTGACATCACATGGGGAAATGATTGGACAAAGATAATAGAGAATGGAGAGCAGTTGTAGTTGAGTCTAGACCACACTTCAGGCTCAGGGTTTCAATCCAAGAAGGAATACTTGTTTGCCACCATTGATATGCAGATTAAGTTGGTCCCTAGAAACTCTGCAGACACAATGACAACCTACTATGTAAGCTAATAATCTCTCTCTACTCTCTACTCTCTGGTATTGATATTGCTTAGTATGTCATTTCATAGTTCTGAAAAATTCTTTGTGTTACAACTTTCTTCTCAAGGCCCCACCCACGACAAAATAGACTTCGAATTTCTGGGTAATCTGTCGAGAGATCCCTATGTTATGCACACCAATGAGTTTTCTCAAGGCAAAGGAAATCATGAGCAACAACACTAATTATTAAAAAAACAAACGAGTTATTAAATGAAAACAATCTCCAAATTTTATATTTGTCCTCCCCTGGACTTCAATTAATTCCCCTCTTGAAAATCAAAATGCTCTCTTAAAATCAGTTGGCGGCAAGAAAGACCATACCCATAAGACCCCATCCTTATGAGAATCCGTCTCCAGATTCTTATATTTGTCCTCCCCTGGACTTCAATTAATTCCCCTCTGTTGGGGTTGAGGAAAAAGATAATAATTTTGAGGAGGCAGAAAAAGAACCTTCCT
The DNA here is from genome assembly GCA_019776745.2 of Taxus chinensis. NCBI lineage: Eukaryota > Viridiplantae > Streptophyta > Pinopsida > Cupressales > Taxaceae > Taxus > Taxus chinensis. The sequence goes on along the minus strand of CM034154.1, from coordinate 89,954,815 downwards.
TTGTTGGGGTTGAGGAAAAAGATAATAATTTTGATGGAACAACTGTGAATTCTAGAGTGGACAAAATAAGGCAGAAATTGGAAACAGAGTTGGAGCCCATGGTGTTGGAGATAGAGGATGTTTCAGAGATAGGTCATGCGGCATGTTAATTTCTCAATTATTAGGATCATCGCTTAGGATATCATCTACAACACCCATCTCTTTGAGATATCCCAATTTAAAGAACAATCTCAAGTTTAGAAAACCCAATTTTTGTAAAAGATCCATTCCCCGGCTACAAATTCTCGTACTTTTAAAACTAAATGCGTACGGTCAAGTTGTTGATCAGCTTCCCCCAAAGCTCCAAAACATTGTTGATCAGCGATTTGGAGTAGTACAAAGCAAAATTTTGTCTAAAATATCATGATGCAAGTTCATTTTTTGGGTCATCTCGCATAGATTAAAAAAATCATACTTATGAATGTATATCACTGCGACCTCAAAAATCAAATTAGGCACATTCACCAACATATACTTATTAAAATTTGTATTTCATCTATTTGCATGCATTACAGTCATCTACCTGCCACTAAAACTATCTCGACATTCACATGCAAATGTGTCATGATTTTCTATTGTCGTTTTTTTACACAAACACATGACCAAAACATAGACGACTACCTAGGTCATAGGCGGCCGCCTGCAATGCATTATATTCCAGTCATAGGCGGCCGACTATCTTCATTTGACGAGATTCTGTAGTTACTCGCGGAAATCAGATAAAGATTTGATCGCTTTTGTTGATAATCAAAAGGTGGTGGGTCAGTCATTAAAAAAATGAACCTTTTTATATTATTTTAGTCAGCCACAAAAAAATGTCACGCAACCACCATCTACACGAAATACTAGTACTAAGTAGCTAAATGATTAACTCTTTTTATTTATTCTCAGTTTCATATTAATGTTTGATAATATACCAAAAACCCTTTTGCATGCAAAACCCACTAATAGTGATATTCCATGTATAAAAAAAATTAATCACAGTAGCTTGTCACCACTTAAAAATATTATAGATGATGACATGCTTCCACTTGAGGACACTATGTATTATGTGCCTTCATTGGACGCCATTCTTGATTTTGATATTTAACAAGTAGAAGACGTTTATTTTCATCAAACACAAACTTCTATTGGAAATTCTACTCATAATTTTGTGCCAAGGAAGACAAGACTATAGGACATTTCTAATGATAAGATCCAACTAATAGAAGATATTTCTTCTCATCAAACACCTACTTCAATTGAAAATACTACATAGAAATATGTGCAAAGAAAGAGAAGTAGGTAGGCAATTGGAAGGTCTTTTAAGTTTGAGTTGATAACTAAATATCCATTCATTGAACCAGTAAAGCCAGAAAATGGTAATGATACTCCAACATATTGTAAATGTCGAATTTGTAGTTAAAAAATTAGAAATGAACACAAAATGCATCTTAAGCTAGACATAATTGAGAAATATTGTGGTAAAATATATGTGAAAACAACAGGAACACACAAATGGAAAAATGCAAGAGAATGCATGCATGTAAAATACGCAACAGAGTATGAAAATGATTAGAAATGTCCATGAAATTTTTTTGTGAAAGGAGGGACAATTACAACTCAATTAGGAAAATTTATTGAGTCTAATATATGTGCCAAAAATATACAATTCTCAATTATTCACCACAATCTAGAAAGGGGCAGACCTATTTCTGATTTTCAAGATTATAAGATTTTGTTTCGAAATAATGGATTTCCTAATGTTCAACAATTACGTTGGTCAGATAGCATTGCTTAGGAAATGAAAAAATCACTAGTGATGATTGAGAAGGAGGATTTGAAAGAAAAAGTAAAAAATGTACATTTTATCTCATTTTTCATTAATGAGTCACAATAGTTGACAACACATCATTGGTTTGCATTCATGCTTATACTTTTGAGAACTATTTAAGGTAACCTCATCTATTAGTTGTCCAATTAATGATAGAAAATTGCAATACTAGGATATTTTTCAAGTTAGTCATTTCAATTTTGAGGGATTTAGTTGGGATGGATGATTATGGTACAACTATCAAGTTGGTGTGTGTTGGTAATGATGGTGCATCAGTAATGCAAGGGCATATAAATGGTATTTGTCTTAAATCAAATGATAACATTGAATTGAACATGATATTTATTTGATCTACAAAAACTATTACGCTCTACACAACACTACAATTATATAAATATGTAATGCTATATATTTGGGATCCTCATACAACATTGCAAAGCTCAATCCGGTATTGAACACATGTACATGAACTTTTCATATTTGTCACAAAATATTTGAATATTATATATTGTGTTGGATAAGTATAAACTTTTCTATAGATTTTCAATTAAAAAAAACAATTCCTGTGTGAAAAAATATATAAAAATATCTATAATGTCCCTTTTTGGGGGAACTCAGGAAATTATAGGAGCAGGTCATATTCAAGGACTAATATTGGATAGGATTAAATGCATGAAGAAACCTGCATGTAGCAACATGATCTAAAAAATACTTGAATGATGAAGAAGCAATACTTCTACAACAAGAACAAGTATATGACCAATCTAACTCTTCATTAAGTGATTATCCTTCATTAGCCAAAAAAGTACATATGAAGGTAGATTATATCGTGAGAAATTAGGTCACCCTAAAAGGTAACTTCTCAATGAAGAAATAGAAAATGACTTAAAGTAAATTTCCCTTTAATGACCTATTATGACCTAAGCAAGCTAAATTAGATCATGTACGTAATGCCACAAGATGGGTAAAATCCTACACCAACACCCCCCTTAAGCATATATTAGGTGGGTATAAGAATGGGTCCCAAAAAACAAGGCCTGATGCGGTACCCAAGAACAACACAAATCAATCATAAAGCAGAAAAAAGGAGAAAATCAAGTGGTAAATGCCCCCCCCCCCCCCCCCCCCCCCCCAAAAGAGTGAAAATAATAAAGGAGAACTAGAAAGCCCCTCTAGAAGATGATGTTGATGCGTCCCACAACCTAAGAAGATCTCACAAGTAAAGAAGCTTGCTCTCAGTGAAAGGTTTGGTGAAGATTTCAGCAACATGATATGATGTCTAGCTATATTGAAGATCAATGACCTTTCCATGAATCATCTCTTTGATGAAATGCACGTGAATCTCAATGTGCTTAGTCCGTTAATGCTGAATTGGATTCTTGCAAATTTGGATGGTGCTCTGGTTGTCACAAAAGATAACTGTGGGTCACTTGTACTAAATACCAAACGTTTTCAAAATCCCTTGAAGCCAAATTTCCTCCGTAGTAGCATTTATAGATCCTCTGTATTTGGCCTCAATAGAAGATAAGGAAATAACATTCCACTTTTTGCTTGACCAACTAATAGGACCATAACCTACAGAGAAACTATAACCTGACGTGGATTTGTGATTTTGAATATCACCTATCCATTCTGAGTCTGTATATCCAACCAAGTCAATGTCAACACCAACTCCATAGTGAATCCAAAATTTGTGTGTACCCTGAATGTAGTGGAGAATTCTCTTATCTACTTTCTAGTGCAGCTCATGAGGCTCCTGCATGAACCTGGAGACTAGGCCTAAAACATATGAAATGTCAAGTCGAGTATGAGTCAAATAAATGATATTTCCTACAAGTTGTCGATACAAAGTAGCATCAAATAATGGTGAAGTGAACGCATCCCGAAGCTTAACTCCATACAAGAAGGGAGTCGTATTTGGATTACAACCAGCCATGTGAAACCAAGAGAGAAGATCAAGAACATACTTAGTTTGTGCGATGAATATCCCCAAGTCAGACTGTGAGATCTGCATCCCAAGGAAGTAGTGCAACAAACCTAAGTCCATCATGGAGAATATATTATGGAGGGATTCTTTCACTATTGCAATGAACGATGAAGAGCTCCCTGTAATCAAAAGGTCATCAACATAAAGAACTAGAACCAGAAGTGAATCATCTTGCCGTAAAAGATAGACAATCAGGTGAAACATGCAGAAAGAATAAAATAATCCATTTTGGCATACCAGAGCTCGAGGGGATTATTTGAGACCATATAAGGATTTCCTAAGTCTACAAACCAAGGAAGAATCCTAAACAAAACCATGTGGTTGTTCCATGTAGATCTCCTCCTCTAGGTCACTGTGAAGAAAGGCACTCATCACATCCATCTGATTAACATCCCAGTGATGAGTGGAGGCAATGGAAAGAGTAAGTTTGATTGAGTTCATTAGAGCAATAGGTGTAAATGTCTCAGAATAGTCAATACTAGGAACTTGAGAAAAACCTTTTGCAACTAACCGTAATTTGCACTTATCAACAAACCCATATGTTGCATATTTGTTCTAATAGATCCACTTACATCGAACCATCTTTCTTACCTTAGGAAGTGGTGTCAAATTCCAAATTTCCATACTCACCTATCCTCATTATACCTATGAACACAAAAACTCAGATAAATACATTTATGTTTACCAGCGATGTTGTAAACATGTTTTATGTACATGTATACCAATGTCTTTGTAAACATGTTCCTGGTGCAAACCTTCAGTGTGGAAACATTTCTATATAATCCTTCAATGTTGAGTATGCATCAAAACATCAAATGGATTCAATTCATCCTTACTTCTATAATATGACAACCTACACTTTCTGATTCCTAGGTATTATGAGATTCAAGTGCAACTTCCATTCACATGGTTGTGAGCATTCATTACCTACAAATCCAACAATATTTTATCCATGCATCCCAAGTTCTTCAAGCATCAAATATTGCTGGAAGAGTGTCACAAAGTTTCCCCTAATTATTCCCATAGATGCAATAACCACTAGAAGGAGTACTCTAAATGATCAAGGGATCATTTTTGAAAGTTCCCTAAACATCCCTAAATGGTGTCAGTGCAGAAGATCATCTTGAGAGCTTTCCAACGACTATGAGAACGTGGCAAACAAACATCGGGAGCTCTAGATATGTTCGGTCAAAGTTCAGACAGCGGGAAAGTCAACTCTGGTCAACTGGTCAATATTGGACTGAATTGCACTGTGACACGTGGCTTGCCAACACTCGTCGAATTTTCTCGATTTGCCTATCGAGAGACGACAAGTGGACTACAGGATTATCGAGTTAATTATTTCTATACCACATTATATTGGTCGAAATTATATTATCTTGGTAAGGCCACTTTCCAAATGCCACATATATATATTAATGTTTAAAACATTAGTATGAACCGCCAAATCAAATGCATATGCTTTGACCACGTGGAAGGTGGTGAAGCGGTTGTTAGGGGGCATTAGACCCATGCGTGGAAACTTCCACGTGGAGAAGGAGGATGAAGCGGTTGAGATGGGGGCGGTTAAGTCTACCACTTTACATGCGTGGAAAGGCTTTAAAGCCTTAGACATTTTCTCCCACCGCCCAACATGTGGGTCCTTATCCAAATGTGCCCCTTATGGTATTTTTATCATGCTACGTGCCAAACTTGAGATTTAATCCCATTAAACATGTAATCCGCCCAAATGGGAATATTTTATCCCAATTTCTATGCTACGGGCTATGGTATTTTTAGCCTAAGGATTATATGGAATGTATTATTTGAGGGCCCTAAAATTGTATAAATAGGGTACCTAGTTCATTGTAATGGACACACACCGATGCAATGGAGAAGCTCATTGCTAGAGCACGGAACGGTGGACACCGGTGCAACAGTGCGACACACAACCCGAGCTTATTATTTAAGCTTATTTGTGGGATGTGTCAAAAGGTATTGTCTATTGGCCTATTTTAGGCAATAGTAGATGAAATATTTGTGATTGGGAGTAAATTATAAACTACCCAATAGGCCCATTGAGCCACACCAATTACTTGCAAATCCTGGATTGTCGACCGGAGTGCTAGCTTCGCATTAATTGCGTCGGGAAGGCCGATCGAAGCCGAAGGACATTGTACGCCAGGAAGGTGGAAGTCGGGTGCTATTTTTCACCCTTGTCATCTAAAGAACTGGTGTACTGATAGGCAAGTAAAATTCCATTAGGTTTTCTTGTGAAAGTACTATTGTAACTTACAAGTTTTGACTAGTGGAATGGTTCGACCACGAACCCGGAGACGTAGGCAATTGCCGAACTCCGTAATCAATCTGTGTGCAATTGTCATTATTGTCTTGCATTATTTTAAATTGATTACTTAAAAGGAGTAAATTATCGGTAAATAATTAAAGCCTATAAGGGTCCGAGATCAGGTAGTAATAATCTGGTTATTTTCGGATTGTGTTTGGTATCAGAGCTGGTAATCAACACCTACAAACTTACTAATCTTCGAAGCAAGTTGGTATCGAGCAGGTTAATCAATACAGGTTGCTTTGATAGGGATGGCATTGGCTTGTACTTCTGGATTTCTAGATTGGTGGGATAGACTGAGAGACAGGTTTAACATACTCAGTAATTTTCTCGCATTTCTATTTGGATGAATCCATTGTATCTCATATGCAGATAAAACCATAAACTATTGTGTTAGGTAGAATGTATTGGTAAGACCCCTTTGAGGGAAACGTTTGTATACATCTAACCAGACATGGCACATTAGTTAAAGACCCAATTTTGGGCAATGTTTGTACTCTGTTATACTTGCATTAGTAAGACCCCCAGAGGGCAATTATTTTGGTGATTTTTCTAACACCATAAAATGCAGTATATTTTCCTTGTTTAGTCATTGTTCTGGTAGGGAGGAGACAAATGAAGTCAATCCACATTGCAATGCAGTGGAGAAAGACCAATCTCGTCATGTAGAGTCGAGAAATGGCAGAAAGAGTTCCTCATCCCAGAAGAAGGAGATTAAGAGGAATTTTTGTGCTCATTGCCAGAGGAATGGGCATCGGGTGGAAAATTGCTGGAAACTGCATCCATCTCGCCATCAGAGTAATGGCAAGCCAAAGATGGAATGGAGGCCTATTGCAAAGGCAGAAGAAGTTTCTACTCAACCACCAGTTGACAATTCAACCCAGGACCAGGTAATACCTGAAAGTGAAAGTCCTTTAAAATGGGTAAGTCAACAATTTTTTAATTATATATTGCGTAATTCAGATTGATGAATCGTATGCAGTATTAAGTTTGGAGATCAGATATTGTGAGAAAATGCTGAGAGAAAGGTTTACAATACTCAGTGGATTTTCTTACTTAGAAAATTTGATTAATGCTCCAAACATATCTCCTAATCAGCTTGTGAGTACCTGTTATAGCTTAGATATAGGAAATAACTCATATAAAGCTTGGAGATTGATCTGCCATTTGTGCAGATAGTAGAGTTCGCAGAGATCAGCTCGGAACTTCATTCTGTGTAGAGGCATTGTGACCGTGCAGCAGAATGGTAGCTGAATCACCGTTGGCATTGACGTCAGGTCAAAACTTCATTCTGTGTAGAGGCATTGCGACCGTGCAGCAGAATGGTACCTGATATTAGTATGTCAACAAGAGGAGCTCTCAAAGGATCAGCTCGGAACATCATTTGGTGTCAAGGCATTGTGACCACATAATCGAATGGTAGCTGATCAACAGACTTAGCATCATGCATTGGAGGCTCGAAGTCTTAAAAGAGGCTTAGCATCATGCATCGGAGGCATTGAGGTCTGTAACAGACTTAGCATCATGCATTGGAGGCTTGAGGTCTTAAAAGAGGCTTAGCATCATGTATCGGAGGCGTTGAGGTCTGTAATAGACTTAGCATCGTGCATCGGAGGCTCGAGGTCTTGAAAGAGGCTTAGCATCATGCATCGGAGGCGTTGAGGTCTACAGAGACTTAGCATCATGCATTGGAGGCTCGAGGTCTTGAAAGAGGCTTAGCATCATGCATCGGAGGTGTTGAGGTCTATAGAGACTTAGCATCGTGCATCGGAGGCTCGAGGTCTTGAAAGAGGCTTAGCATCATGCATCGGAGGCGTTGAGGTCTGTAAAGGGACAAGGCATTGTCCATCATTGACATCGGATCAATCAAAGCTCTACGTAACATGGAGTTCCTTCAAACCAGTTCGGATTCTGCGGAATCAACTCGGAGCCAGGAGCTGTGTTATAGAGTAAAAGAAGATCCTTGTTGTCAGATATCAAGAAGCTTAGCACCGCACAGAAGGAGCGTTGAGGTTTCATTCAGAAACTTAGCACCATAAAGTGGAGGGTGGAGGTCTTCTTCGGATATCAGAGTGGCGTAGCAGAAGTGTCGTGGGCCCATAACCCACAGGTCCCAGGATCGGAGCAGAGTTGCCGAAGTGAGAAGGTTGGAGGAGAAGACCCAAGGGTCTACTACAACAGCACTTCCGAGGTGGCAGCAGAGTTTTCAGATTCAGGACAGTATGGAAGCTTTTTGGGACAAAAAGCTTTTCTCAGTGGGGAGGTGTGATCAGGGGATCATTTTTGAAAGTTCCCTAAACATCCCTAAATGGTGTCAGTGTAGAATATCATCTTGAGAGCTTTCCAACGACTGTGAGAACGTGGCAAACGGACATCGGGAGCTCTAGATATGTTCGGTCAAAGTTCAGATAGCGGGAAAGTCAACTCTGGTCAACTGGTCAATATTGGACCGAATTGCACTGTGACACGTGGCTTGCCAACACTCGTCAAATTTTCTTGATTTTCCTATCGGGAGATGACAAGTGGACTACAGGATTACCGAGTTAATTATTTCTATACCACATTATATTGGACGAAATTATATTATCTTGGTAAGGCCACTTTCCAAATGCCACATATATATATATAATGTTTAAAACATTAGTATGAACCACCAAATCAAATGCATATGCTTTGACCACATGGAAGGTGGTGAAGCGGTTGTTAGGGGGCATTAGACCCATGCGTGGAAACTTCCACGTGGAGAAGGAGGATGAAGCGGTTGAGATGGGGGCGGTTAAGTCTACCACTTTACATGCGTGGAAAGGCTTTAAAGCCTTAGACATTTTCTCCCACCGCCCAACATGTGGGTCCTTATCCAAATGCACCCCTTATGGGATTTTTATCATGCTACGCGCCAAACTTGGGATTTAATCCCATTAAACATGTAATCCGCCCAAATGGGAATATTTTATCCCAATTTCTATGCTACGGGCTATGGTATTTTTAGCCTAAGGATTATATGGAATGCATTATTTGAGGGCCCTAAAATTGTATAAATAGGGTACCTAGTTCATTGTAATGGACACACACCGATGCAACAGAGAAGCTCATTGCTAGAGCGTGGAACGGTGGACACCGGTGCAACGGTGCGACACACAACCCGAGCTTATTATTTAAGCTTATTTGTGGGATGTGTCAACAGGTATTGTCTATTGGCCTATTTTAGGAAATAGTAGATGAAATATTTGTGATTGGGAGTAAATTATAAACTACCCAATAGGCCCATTGAGCCACACCAATTACTTGCAAATCTTGGATTGTCGACCGGAGTGCTAGCTTCACATTAATTGCGTCGGGAAGGCCAATCGAAGCTGAAGGACATTGTACGCCAGGAAGGTGGAAGTCGGGTGCTATTTTTCACCCTTGTCATCTGAAGAACTGGTGTACTGATAGGCAAGTAAAATTCCATTAGGTTTTCTTGTGAAAGTACTATTGTAACTTACAAGTTTTGACTAGTGGAATGGTTCGACCACGAACCTGGAGACGTAGGCAATTGCCGAACTCCGTAATCAATCTGTGTGCAATTGTCATTATTGTCTTGCATTATTTTAAATTGATTACTTAAAAGGAGTAAATTATCGGCAAATAATTAAAGCCTATAAGGGTCCAAGATCAGGTAGTAATAATCTGGTTATTTTCGGATCACTAAACCATGACACAATGGCAGTCCCGAAATCTACCAAAAAACCCACAATCAGTAAACAAATCAGAGGTTAAATATCTCAAGAAAAATGTAAAATTACTGAGGTATGGAGGCAATAAAATGTGATGATCCAAGGAAGAACATACGAATTTGGAAAAAAGGAACCCATAGAACTTACCTAAGAACTTAAATTTATATAATGTGAGAATGGAAGAATGGGAGAGATGAGAAGGAAATAATTAAAATTTGGAATTGCAATGAGTAGATCCAAATCCATTGTACACAAATCTTGTTTCCATTAACTCCATGAGATAAGTTGTCATATTCCTCTATAACATTCCATTAGGTTTTGCAAGAAAAGGCATGGGTGTTGTTTGAGATTTTAATTCGAGTAGGTGAGGTGGTTAGGCACTTCAAAACAAACAACTATGTGTTTCTTCTGTTGCTCCCAAGTTTCATGATTTTTCCTCTAAAACTTATTCCAAGCCTACAACTCCATACGTGAGCATGAATCCCTCAACGAAGAGAATCAAATTTAAATTTTTTTTTTAAAAAATCTCCAGAACATGAGTTATGGCTGAAAAAACATTACCACTCATTTCATGACACCTTGCTTGAATTTCATGGATATCTCTTTTTTTTTTGTATTTGAATGTCTTGTGGCCTTTTGAAAAATCCTACACACCTGCAAGAATATTTCTTCTTGTTATGCAGTGTCTTGAATGTTCCATGGCTCCCACAACATTATAAGTCCTTCTCAATTTTAATATCTTTGCAGATTGAGAAACCTGCAAGACAATAAATCCTACACATCCATGAAATTATTCCATATCCACCACCCTATACTTATAATCTCCTCATACTTCACCTTCATGCTAATGCTTCAAGTTGCAAAGGATTTTTCCTTCAATCTGCTTCCTTATTTCACGAACTTAACAAATCTGTGGAATACTATATGTTGAGAAAACTCAGGGAACATTGGTAAGTTTTTCATGGTTTTCAAGACTTAGCCAATTTCAAATCTTCAACTCCTTACCGTGCAGTTCTTCAAATATTTCCTCTGTATACCATGGCCTCTTTTGGCATATTTCATCCTATTTATGCAGTATTGTGACCAACACCGCTAAACACCAAATTTCTCCAAGTCCACATTGTAGAAGTTTATGTACCATGAAGGATAAACTCAATCGAAATATTCTTAAGTCCCTGAGCACAAACTCCTTTTTTTTGGGTTAGAAGAACTCGTGGAACATTAATTTCCTTCAATTAATGGAACACCAAATTTCATTATTATTCATCCTTTCAAAAAAAAAATTCGTAAGTTCCAAAATTAAATTTGTAAGTTGCTAAAAAATCCTAGGGGGTTATTTTGGACAACAAAGCTATTGGATATTTTTCTACATTGTGCATACTTTTTTTCAGGAATTTCAGTGAATTAGATAATAAGAGGAATACTAGAACATTACCTATGGCCCTTTAATGTCTAATTTAACTATTTTTCCCTTTTTTCCTCTAATTTTTGAATTTACTGATTTGTTCCTTATGTGCCTTAGTCAGTTGATGTGGCATTGTGGGGAAGTAATGAAACAAGGGAACATTAGGAAGGTTCTTTGTGGGGTTGACTTAACTAATCCAATTGATTTTTTTTGGGTAGGAATTTTTGGCTGATCGGATAATCAATGGAACTCAGGCATTGTTTCACATGTGCTCACTAAATCCGTCATAACCGCTTTGACCTGGTTTATCTTTGACATTCGATTAGGGCATAGATGGAATACCAACATTTTTCTTTGAGTTCTTACAAGACCCAACTTAACAAATTTTAATTATTTCTTTAGTTATAAAAATTAGGGTTGTGGGGGACAACTGGAACCAATGCACCATTCAAGAAGTTCTATCAAATGTCAGTATAGTTGATGCCACTATTTTATGTTAAGTTCAGTGAATATGGATTTCTAAGGAGCGCAAACAACATAAGAACATTTCTCCTAGTACTAAAACAACTTTACATCACTGATTCCACTACATTTTAGCTAGATCAGTAAAGTGGGAAACGAGAGGAACTAAATAAAAGTTCCTCTTATTCTTCCACAGGACTATTTGTCTGATTTTACCTAACTTTGACTAATTTAATCCAATTTTTGACTAAATCCTGGACTGAAGAGGCCTATCAAGATGGATAAGAATTCCAAAAACATTAAAACTTTCCCATAACTTGTATAATTTTTAAATCCCACTTATCCATACATTGAAACTCATTATCCATGAATTTTCAAAACATCAAAATAGCCAAGGGGTTTATTTTGATAATACTAACTCTGCCATTACATTTATCTTATTATGTACTTGATAAGTTATTTGAATAATAAATTACCTTCAAATTTTTCAATGGCATTTCAAATAATTTTAAAATGAAGAATCTCAAAATCCATCCTTCCTTATCTTTAGTAGTGGTATGCAGAGAATTCCCGAGATGGATAGATCTTAAGGTTACAGCTCCCCACAAACATTCCTTCAATTTTATAGAGTTCCCTGCAAGGAAATATGACCCAAGAAAGATATTTTCAAATCACTTAACGGGAAAATCTATTTTTCATATGACCATGAAGTAGATGTGAATTATTGGGTTTGGGTCACACAAAAGGATGATAACCTCATCCATAAAAACATGAAAACCATGGGGGAAGTTCCTCCACTGAGGGGAATAATCATAAGATATTTCACAAGAAGAGGGGCACCTACATATATGGATCCACTTAGACAACCTCAGGGTATTTTTTATCCCACTCCATCTCCAAGGAATGAAAAATCAAAATCTACCATAGAAGATCCAAAAGTAACTCCTAAACTAGTTACACACCCTTCCTTGGTTTCTTATGAAGTTTCCTCTTCAGATAATGAAGAGGCTACCATAGAAACTATAGTTTAAGGAGTTATAATCCAAACAACTAAAGAGGTGGGAAAAATCCAAGAAGGACAATGAAAATAAGCCACTACAAGCACACCTCCTCATGAACCTCAATAGGGCTAGATTGAAAGATCCCTAATTATATAAAGGGAACAACCATACTGAGTTGCCCAAGAGGATCATATGATTAAAATAGAGTTTAATATGAATACATGGACTCTAAAAAGGGTGATAAGGAAAATAATTTCTACTCATGAGGCCCTCATCTGGCATGAAACCTTTGAGGACCTATTCTCTCTTACCAAGAAGAGGAAAATAAAAGGTTCTCAAGTGCCTAAGTATCAAGAAAATATTGTTTCCTTTATCTAAGCCTAGACATAAGTTGCATTAGAAATGGTTCGAGGATTGTAGGAAAGGAATAAAGAGATGAAAACACATGGAAAGTCCACGGTCCTTGAGAACATCACTAGTGATGTAGAAGAGACAATAATTTCCCTCTAAGATGTGGTTAATGAGATCATTGAAACAAAAAGGAAAGGATGTGCATTCTCAATAAAAAAAATCATATTTTCATAAACAAAATGGATTTCCTACAGCAAATGCTCCAAGTCATTATTCCATCCTTGGATGAATTAATTTTTAATGACCCTAAGGTTCTCACAACTCTGGATATTGGCTTATGCTAGATATATGCCAATTATACTAAAACTTTTTTGGAATATTGGGAAGTATAAATGAGCATGATACCTCCTCAACTAGATGATTTTATCTCAAGAGGAATCCAAATATTTTCTGAAGTAAGAGTCAATTGGGTCTTCACACAAGACCAAGGAATGATAACCATGGAAGAGTTTACAGAGCTACTCGAACATTTCATGACCCGTTTCCATAAGAAAATTGTAGAGGCCAATGAGGCAGAAGCATATAGATTCATTGAAATCGTGTCATAGAATAAGGAGAATATCCAAAAGCTTAACACTCTAAAGGAAATTATAGGGAATATTATGGCTTCTCAAAGGGTTCTATTGGACAAATCCTAGGACTCTTTAGGTAGTCCATAATCATCTTAAAACATCTTGATAATGACTATTTAATCTACAAATATGCCTTGGAAGCTGATAAAAAGGTACACACCACCAACTCCAACCTAAAGGAGCCTATTGTAAAACAAGAACAATGACTAGATAGTAGGAATATTCTAAGTGGCATGTTGATCCATGATTCTATTGTAATCATCCTGATAAAAAATAGCTAGGATTTTTTTGTAAAGGCTAGCTGTCTAATTTGTAGTCCTGAGTATTTTTCCTAAATTAGGGCAGTGAAATGAGGCCCTGATTTTGTATAAGTAAGTGTGTATCTCTCCATTTTCAATGGAGGTGAATTTTTTATTAATGAATGCAATTTGGTTGAAATTAATCCATGCAAATTAAAATTTTCTTCTCTCATCTCAATTTTCTAAATATTTCTTTGTGAAATATTAATGATATTGGAATCATTTATATGCTTTGTTGGTGTTCTTTAAATTTTGATTTTACAAGTTTAATGAAAATGTGGTATTAAATTTTAGTTTTACTACTTAAATAGATGTGCATATAATAAATTTAAATAATTTATTCTTCAAGTCACAACTTATCTACTACACTCACTATTTTAATGTCCTTTGAATCTTTGTACCAGTAGCATGTTAATTTTTGTATGAACTAGATGTAATGCTCTTGGTAAATTTAAAATCATACAATAACCAATTATCTAATGTCAGTTTCATGAAGCATGATTTCTACAATAATTTATTATCTCTCTTCCCTTACTCTTTTTTTATTTTATTTTGAATATTATCCTTTAGTTAGATTAGACTTATTAATGATGTAAAGATAAATTTGATGAGAGGGTGTAGAGAGTGGTGTTATAAGGATTTTATAGTAAAATACACTCTTTATTGATCTCAAAATATCAATACCCTTTAACTTGTGCATTGAGTCATATGTCGGCTCTAAAATGAGGAGGACATAAGAGCCTCTCGTCCTCCATATAAGTGTGTGTATCATACATACATCAACAAGATCCACCTAGTTTTGAAATATTTTAATAGTTTATACATATTTTTTAGTCCTATAAATATTTTGAATTATGTTAACCTTTAAGGACTACAACATAAATATGCATGCACCTCTCGAGAAAATTCTTCAAATTTTTCTATAAGTTAAAATTTGTTGACTATTTTGAATGCTAGATTCATTCTATGATCCATAAAATGAATGGAAATCACATAAAAGTAATGGGATGTTTAGAATATTACATATAGACCATTATTATGACCTTGCATTACAGATTCCCCATTTCCTCCAACACATACTAGCTTTGTTGCAATTGTAGAACCATCCATGCCACCAATATCCTTCAAACTTTATTACCATTTCACAAATGTTTTCAGCATTGGAGTTATATCTCATCTTGTGAATAGAAAGTAAGTGACACTTTCTCACATGAATCTCAATAGTATAATCATGCATACAAACCAAAGCAATATTATCTAATGTTATAACCTCATTAATAGGAAAAGACACATATCATGTAGACTTAAGTTTATATTTCAAGTATTCTTTCTCAATCATATCTACACATTTCATCCAATCCCAAACACTAATTTCAAACCAGTGATTATAAGGAAAGTATGGGACACCAAGAAAATACAACATCTTCTCATGTTCAGGAAACTTTTCTATAGGATGACCTCTTTTCAGAATGTGAAAAATAGTAACTAGCTCATTTTTTTTACGTAAAAGACTATTTTGAATGACCTTATTAAAATGAGATGTAATTGTCTATCCATTATGTGTAACTATTATTTCATTTCTCTTGTTATCCTAAAAATATTTTTCATACCTAATATGTAAATAATTATCTATAGTTTTCCATGTAGCAACATTCTTCATAACTCCATCTACAATTTACTTTTCATATATCTTTCCTAAATTTTTCTTAATAGTATCCAATTTAAGTTGTATTATCTTGTTCCTACATAGTTTCCAACTATATAATGTACATTTGCATTATTTGTGAGGTTCATATTTTTTTTTTTAATAGGTGTTTCACCTAAATCTTAGATGTTTCTTTGAAATATTGACGAAACAGATAGGGTAATGGACGTAGGAGGAATACATGTTAGAATGTTGGTTGTTGAGCTGCTACCCACGTATGACTTCTAAATCGACAGTTGATCGTGAGAGCTTCCTTTTCACATGGAGGAACTAACTAAAATGGAACACAAGACCACCAGATAGAGTTAAACAATATGGTTAGTGAACTGCCTAGCGTGTGCTAGATCTAGGAAGTGTGATAATTCCTAGACGGTTGTTAGTCCACTATTTAAAACAACATAATGTATTGTAATTTAAGTAAATCCTATTGTAATTGAAATGATTTAGGTATCTCATTAAAAACACAATAAGAAAGATCTAATCTAACAGACTAGGTTAAAATAAGATCCAAAGGTCAAGTAGTTGGTTTTGGTTCTCTGTAGGTCTGACAGAGGTCTCAAGAAAGTCACAGGTGATTAAGGGTGATGTGAGAATAGGTGGGGTAGATTATTGTTTTGGGTTGTATTGGTAAATACAGATACTGATGCAAGTTGAGGGTGACTGATGCCAGTTGGGGAGAACTGGTGCCGATTACTATGGAAAACTAATAATGCCATAGAATGAGCTTTGGGTCTCCCTTGTGATTGCACAAAGGACTTGGTTGGACAGAACAAGGTATTAGGCTATTCGGGTGGGATTTGGTATATTTTTAATGGGTATGGAGGGGTGAGTGTTAATAGAGGTCAATGGGTGGCTAAGATAACAAAGGATGATAATAAAATGATGAAATGAATGAACCAGAGGAGTACAATGTTCTACTTACTTGGAACATCGTTCTGGGTGCTTATGAGTGATGGATGAAAGTGCTTGTAAGAGGTTGAATGTTGTTAAGGATCACCAAACATTGGAAAGATCATACATGTGCATTCCCTTTTTCTTGGTTGGATCAAATGTATGTTGGGGTGAGTGTTGGATGATTTTTGGATGCCTGTGTAATAGAAAATGCTTGATCTCCTTCCTTGCATGCATGTTCTCACAGAAAATTTCTCTAAAAAGATGTGTTATCTCTCAGGAAAATTACCAATGTTTTCCAACCTTGAAAATAAGGTTGTTTTGGTGATTAAAAGGTGACCGAAGGTGGCTCTATCTTAACTGGTGACGGTTAGCGGTAACCGTCGTCGGTCAAGGTGGGATTTCCTAGGTTTACTAAACTAGGTAGATCCCCTTGATTTTTTGGGATCTCATGTCATTCACCCATGGATCAAACTAGAAGCTTCTTGTCAACATGTGGGAATGTGATTAGAGGGAATGTAGGCATTGATTTTTAGGGTTTGGGTAAGTCTTAGTTAGTTATGACAACTTACTAAGAATAGGTCTTAGGGTGAGTTGGCTTGGTCAGGTGTCTAGGTGAGGTGTAAGTGTGGGAATTATCTAAATTAAGATATTTAAATAATAAATATGGTGAGGATAATAAATTAAATTAATATTAGTGGGGTGAAGGGGGTCGTGACTAGGTGAATGTGATGAATGTTGTTTATTTGATGATGGACCAAAGGGGAGTGTGACCTAATTTTGGTGTCTACATTTTGCCTCTTTTTGTTGTGTAGCTTGTATTGGTAAGCAACACTAACAAAAATAAGATGTGTGTAGATCAATAATTTTGTGCTTATTACCTGTCCAAGTTAATGTACCAAACTAAACACAAAAACCCTGAAAAACTCAAATGAAATCGATACCTGATTGATATGACAAGATCCAAAGATGTAGATGGAAAAGAAATATGATGTAGACACAACGGGCGCACACGAGTGATCCTGCAAAGTAGATCCAGGAAACCTGTGAGACACAGATGTTGGGCAGAAAAAGACAACATTAAAAGATATTTGGGTGTACTGCCTGAAAAGTAGGTCTGGGAAGCGATAAGCTCCCTCAGCGGATGTCAGTCCACATTTTTAATTAAGGGAATAAGCATACATGATAAAAATATGTACGTAAATGACTAGATTTTCTGATCAAAAATAACGAACTGAACTAAATAGGGGACAGAAAGTAGCAGGAAATAGGAAAATCTGAAAATAATGTTGGATTAATGTTACCTAAGTTATTTTACCTATCTGTAGGTTGATCGGCATCGATTAGGAAAATCGGTATCGACTGACTCAAATCGGCGTTGTCTTATGTAGGTTGGCGTTGACTGATATAAATCGGCGTCGAATTGGAAAAACTTGTAGGAAGATTGAGAAATAGACAGTGGTGATATGAACGTGCCCCAGGTTACCCGAGAAGGTAAACGAATGTGGGGGACACCAAATTGGGTAACCAATTTTAGGTTTCTACATTTTGCCCCTTTTTGTCGAGTAACTTGCGATAGACAAAGTTGCAAGACAAAAAAAAGGAGGTGGAAGAAAGGAAGAAAAAGTGGTGATGTGATCCCTCTCAAACTAGGGATGGGATGGGTGATAGAACAAATGATCCCAAGTTTGAAAAAGGTAGATGAAAATGTAGGATGCTCCAGCTAAATGCCTGGAGTAGATTTGATCATTAATGACACACAAAAAATAAATAAAAAGGCAGCAACTTAAGGAACTCACATTGGTAGGGCAGACTAGACGATCTTCGCAGGAGATGACGTTAGTACCTACAGACCCATGAGTGTAAGGAGGGATGCAAAATAGTTAGCACCTAAAGAGAGATACATTCGTAGGGACAACCAAATGGTCTAGGAATTAGATGACATGATCACCTACAGACCCATTAATTCTAAGCTGCCAAAAATGCGAGTGCCCCATGTACAGGAGACAAGCTTGAAATGGATGATAATATCGAAAGTATGTGCCAAAAGGCAACATTCAGGGCACAATAATGACCAGGTAAACAAGCCAAGCATCAACACTATGGCAAGAAGATTAGGAGAAGGAAGAAAGCGATGTGGAGAAGCCAAATCACAACCTATCGGTAAGAATGGGCCCAAACCGGAATCAATCAAACAAATCGGTGTCAATCATGAAAATCGGTGCCGCCCGTTCCGAGCACATATAAGTATCCAAACGGAAAATGTGAACGATTTATTTTCACCATGACGATTGATTTAGAGAGAGTCAAAAATTGGATTTGAACACGATGGAAGCCTCTGGGAGCAGTCAGAAGCAAAAGAGGACATGACCAGGGGTAAGTGAATCTAACTAAACTTCTTTATAGAATTTTATTGTGAAATAGCATGTTAGGCTTCCAAATTTTAGAGAAAAAGGGAATAAGTGAGAAGTGCGAATGTTTTTGACACTCTTCCTTCCAGTCGGCGTCGATTGAAAAAATCAGTGCCGATTAGGTTAAATCGGCGCCAATTGTTTCAAATTGACGTCAACTTACTTTTGATCGATGCCGATTTAAGTAAATCGATGCCGATTTTACTGATAGGCTGATAAGATGATAGAATGTGTGTTTTTGATGTTCTGATTTGGATAAATGGGAAGATAACATTGCTCTAGACATTGTGGATGCAGGAACGAGAGGTGTTACACATGCAGGATGATATTCCCAAGCTTCTAGAGACCATTCTCCCTAATGTGACTAACGCAGATTGGCATCACTTAGAGTTAGCAGGGCTCGGGGGCTTTTGATATTATTGATGATTGCCGCGAGATGTAGAGTTGCTTCAAGCATTAGTACGATGGTGGGACAGTCGGACCTGCACTTTTTTGTTCAGGATGGGTGAGATGACCATCACCCATGAGGATATATACAGGATCCTGAGGCTTCTGATCACTGGGGACCCTATTGAGATCACTCCACGAGAGTAGCAGTAGAGGGCCCTAGGACGGTTATATGGAGACAGGGCTGAGGATTCAGAGATAGTGTTTGGGGCGGTGTGGATAGCTTCTCAGTACAGATAGGATGATGCTAGGAGAAAAGGGATAGTGTTGATACAGATGGCTATCTCCTATTTTGCTCTACCAGATTTAAGAGGTGGGAGATTTCCCTTGTTTTTACTAGATTGTGTTTGTGACATCCTGTAGTTTAGACAGGTGTTCACATTTTCTGATGTCCTGATAGCTCAGATATATTATGAGTTATGGATGTATACCACTGGAAGGAGGACATGGATTGATGTTATTTTTGTGCTCCATTTCTAGGCATATGAGCACATAGCAGTGATCAGGCCATCCGGGCTTCCATGGATGCCAGTAGCAGAGGGGGCCATTGATTATGGATTTCGGTGATGGCGGGCTGACATGGCCCTGGGAGATACAGGGAGATCCACAAATTGGTATGCCGAGCGCTTTAGGATGCTAACACCAGAGTAGGTCATCTGGAGATCTATCGGATATTTCTAACATGGGCTATTCAAGATGCTCACTTGGTGGGGTTGAGACAGAGTAGGTTGGTTAGGGGCCGCAAGCTTGATATGTGGGATCGAGTCCTATTTATACGGATATTGAGAAATTTCGGCCTGGTGTAGATAGTGCCGACCACCTACAGGCCATATAGATGAGACAGTAGAGAGATAGATTTTCCAATTTTCATCTCGGCAGATCCATTGAGGGAGGCCCCACCTTCTACAGAAAGTGATAATGATGCCGAAGTGGATGATGGCTATGCGGCATGGTATTCAACAGAGCTTCCACGACACTTGCCAGCATCCATAGATGTCGATGAGGAGGATATAGCCACAGCGCTGGAGAGGCTAGAGGGAGAGCATTGTATGCTGATGCAGACACATCAGGCTTCCCTAGAGGAGATCAGAGCTCTGACAGAGGAGAGGAAATCCCTGATATTGGAGAGGGACATAGCTCACCAGGAGTGAGATACAGTGATCTAGCAGAGGGATCTCTACCATCGACATAGGGAGGCCCTCAGGGCCAAATATGGTGATACAGGTACCACGTCATATTCTGGGACACAGGCTACGACCATAGGAGGGCCACCACTAGCAGCACTAGTAGTGACACTATGAGCACCTGGTATAGTGATCCTGAGTACATATCAGTCTCTCCTTGCTGAGGTGAGATACTATGAGGACACCCTGGCATAGCATGCTCCTGATGTTCCTCATTAAGGTGCGAGGAGGAGATCTGCGACAACTGCAGCTAGTGGTGCATCAGAGGGAGGGAGCACCAGGAGAGACCGAGGTAGCGGAAGGCTCCCAACAACAGGTGTGTATAGCTCAATAGGCGGTGGCTAGGAAAGACAAGCCTGGTCCAGAGGAGGGTGGAGGAGATAGTGTCTTCCACTTATCAGATTTTACAATTTAGATATGATGTATTTTTGTATCGATATATTGATGTAGCCTCGATTTCAAGGCATTTTTGATGTATGATATAGATGGTTTGATTGAAATCCATCCATCCTTTGTTGTACAGATACTCATGTATATATATAGATTCATCATTTGGTGCATTATATGATTGTACTCATGCTTTTAATTTTGATAGACATGGATAGATGTAGCGTAATTGTGATGGATATAGGCATATGTTGATAGACGATAAATAGGTGTGATCTGATATTCATATAATAGATAGACGTGATGTTTATGTGATGTGATTGATATGTGGATTTAATTTTGATGAGAAATAGATATAAACAGATGTAGTGTAACTTGGATGGACATGTTTTTAGATGATAGATGAATAGATGTGATTGATAGATTTTGATATGTTTAAGATGTTTTAATTGAATTTAGATAGATAGATCCACATGTGTTGATAATGCATGCTATGATATGTTTTCTTTTGGAAAAAGTAGATAAGATGAAATTAGATAGATGATAGATTTTGACTAAATTAACATGTTAAATGTCAATTTAACTGGATGAGTAAGAAATGATAATGGGAAATAAAGGAAATACACCTAGATAAGAAAAATAATGATAAGTTAGGCCCCTAACCGACCATAAATAAAGACTTTTGATAGGAAACCAAAAGACCATGCATACAGGGCCATATATGAGGATAAAATAAACCTGACACTAGCTAGTCGCAAACCAGATCTAGAAGGTAAATAGAAGGAGAAGTAAGTATGTATCTTGTCAAAATTTACAAAGGACAGAATACACGCTCATATTTGGAAAATAGGGTTCTCCATATGATCGAAAAAAGGTCTTATATCTCAGCTTCATGATGTTTTTTTTTACAGAAGAGCAAACTGATCAATGCGGGAAGTTTGTTAGATATGGAAAGACTGATTGATACAGGAAGTCTTTCAGTGATGCTAAAAAGTGAAAAAACTGGCCAAAGAGGAAGTCTATTACTGAAAAGGCTGATCAATGAGAGAAGCCTTGGGAATTCCTTGAGAGAAACAGCCATCCTTCAAGGGAGCGGTCTGTAGTTTGAATTTAATGATAGCCATCCTTCAAGGGTATGGTCTATATCTTTTGATTTGCTTGATAATGCATGGATAGATGTCCTTCAAGGGATCATTCTATCTTTTAGGAATTTTTTTTATTTTTATTTTTTTTGTTGTTGGGAGGAAGCTGAGTTTAGACCAGATAGATCAGATAGAGGGGAAGAAAATGTATACAAATGCGTACTCATGCCCCAAGTATATTTGATTAAGATAGACACTTGGGACAAATGAAAAAGTGATTAAGGTGTTCCTACCATGAGGAGGAACATATTCATAAGAAAAATGCCATGAGTAGAGCTGCAGTACTCATATTTTAAGGTAGAAAAAGACATAACGTGGAAAACCACATAGTTCTAAATCACTACAAAAAAAATTATGACTGGTTATAGATGGATGAAAGATCTATTTTGTGACTAAGATCATGTAAGATAGATTTTAACAGTAGAATGTCCTTAGATGCAAGGCATTAATAGGTTCCATTTCAAGTACACCATCCATGGAAGATAGACGGTAAGCCCCAGATTCATATTTATGAGTAACCACGTATGGACCCATCCAAGTAGGAGCAAACTTACCACGCTGACTCCATTCTAGTGTAGTGACATTTTGGTTTTCTTTAAGAACAAGATCACCCAATTTGAAGTCACGGTGTTGCAAGTTCTTGTTGTAAGCACGTATGACATGCTCAAGATAGACTTGATGATGTTCAAGAGCATTGAGACACCGCTCATATAACAACTCAAGCTGTGCTAGATGATTTTGATGATAGTCCTCATCAGAGACAAATTCTCTGAGAGAAACACGAAGAGATGGGATCTGGACTTCCAAAGGAAGAAAAGCCTCAGTCCCATAGATGAGAGAGAAGGGAGTAGCACCAGTAGAAGTAAAAATGCTAGTCCGATAAGCCTAGAGAGCAAAAGGGATATGTAAATGCCAATCCCTACCAGCTCAACTAGTTACCTTTGTGAGGATGTTACGCAAAGTTTTATTGGAAGCTTCAGCCTGGCCGTTAGCTTGGGGATAGTATGGAGAAGAAAAGTTGAGTTTGATATTGAAAGCATCACAGAGATTCTATAAATCAACATTTTTGAAAGATTTACCATTGTCTGTCATGAGTTTGTGTGGAATACCAAAGCGACAAATGATGTGTTGATAGACAAAATCAACAATCGGTTTAGCTTTTGTTGAGGAAAGGGGAATAGCTTCCACCCACTTAGTAAAGTATTATGTGGCAGTAATGATAGAATGATGACGATGTGAAGAGTGGGGATTGATGAGACCGATGAGATCAAGACCCCATTGCGCAAAAGGCCACAAATCTGTCGCAGGTTGCAAATCTTGACTAGGGATATGCGTAAGATTTGAATGTTGTTGGCATTTGACACATTTCTTAGTGTATTCACAACAATATCGATTAAGAGAAGGCCAATAATAGCCTAAGTGTAAGATGCGTTTAGCTATGGCCAAACCACTAACATGTTCACCATAGTTACCGTCATGGACCTCCTGGATAGCTTTAGATGATTCAGGGGTTTTGAGGCATCGAAGCAAAATACCATCAAAACCAAGTTTGTAGAGGATTCTACCTATAATAGTATAGCGATTAGCGCGTAGGATAAAAGATCTTCTACCATTGGAAGTAAGATCTGGAGGAAGCACTGAATGGGATAGATAATCAACAATGTGTTGATACCACTTGTCTTGAGTATTGGTTGTAATGGCATTGATTGAAGTCAGTTTCCTGAGATGAGATGGTTGGTCTAATCATTGCACAGCCACATAAAGTCACAAGTCTTCAGTAAAACGTTGAATAAGTGAGGCCAAAGAATCCATTGTATCTACGAATCAATTCGCAGTGTGGGGAATAGCTTGGATAGTAAATTTATCAAAGGATTGAAGTTGAAAGAGAACGATATCGCAATATTTTTGAAGAATATCATTCTTGCATTGATAGACACCAGTGACTTGATTAACAATGAGTTCAAAGTCACCAAAGATGTCAATATGGCGGGCACCAAGATTAATGGCATTTTGAAGACCTAAAACAATAGCTTCATATTCAGCCATATTATTGGTACACTCAAAGTTAAGTTTATGTGCAACTGGGATAGGTGCACCCCAAGGAGGAATCATAACGAAACCTACACCTCCCCCTTGCTGGCATTTAGATCCATCAAAGAAGAGTTTTACTTTAAACAGAGAAAGATCGAAATCAATTTGTTAGATATATTCATCGGGGAATTGAGCAAGAGGGTCTTGAGTGTCAGGAAGAGGAGCATCAGCTAATTGATCTGCAATGACTCGACCCTTGATAGATTTTTGTGGGATAAACTCGAGATCAAATTCTGTCATAAGCATGAGCCAATGAGTGATATGATAATTGTGATAAGGCTTCGCATGCATTGTCTTGAGTGGATTGACACTTGTGACAATGTAAGTTTTTTGATTGAGGAGGTAGTGACAAAGCTTAGAAGTTGCAAAGAAGAGAGCACAACACAGCTTTTCAGCTTCAAAATAGCGTGTTTCATACTCATGGAGAGTACGGCTGATGTAATAGATGGCTTGTTCTTTACCACAAGCATCCTGATGCGAGATCATGGCTCCTAGAGCATGGTCAGTCACAGAGATATAAAGATAGAATGCATCCCCCTCACATGGAGGTGTAAGCACAGGTGGAGAAAGAAGATAAGCTTTGAGATCATCAAAGGCTTTTTAGAAATGCTCATCCCATTCAAAATGAACATTCTTACAAAGGAGATGATGGAAATGCTGACAACGGTTTGACAGTTGCGAGATAAAATGACGCACTGATTGAAGGCGTCCTTGAAGACTGTGGAGTTGCTTTAATTTAAAAGTGGGAGGCATCTCAAGGATAGCTTTTATTTTTGCGGGGTCTACTTCAATACCCCTAATAGAAATGATAAATCCTAAGAGTTTACCAGTG
Organism: Taxus chinensis; assembly: GCA_019776745.2. Taxonomy (NCBI): domain Eukaryota; kingdom Viridiplantae; phylum Streptophyta; class Pinopsida; order Cupressales; family Taxaceae; genus Taxus; species Taxus chinensis. The sequence goes on along the minus strand of CM034154.1, from coordinate 89,929,694 downwards.
AGAACGCTAAACACGCACTTAGATGGATTTAGATGAAGAAAAAAGTGAATAAGCCTCTCAAAGAGAGGTTTAAGAATGAAAATATGATCCTGATGGTGTTTGGATTTACCAAGGAGATCGTCGACGTAATCTTCCATAGTTTTTTGTAAGATATTGTGGAAGATGTAGGTCATTTCTCACTGATAGGTTGCTCCTACATTCTTAAGACCGAAAGGCATGACACGATAAAAAAAATTCCCCCAAGGAGTTATGAAGGAAGTATTATGTTGGTCCTTTGGTGTGATGAGAATTTGATTATACCCAGAGAAACCATCCATAAGAGAAAGCATCTTGTGACCCGCAGTTAAATCCATGAGTTGGTCAATATTAGGTAGAGGAAAATCATCTTTTGGAAAAGGAAGATTAAGATCCCGAAATTCGGTACAAATTCAAATTTTCCCAGTAGCTTTAGTTACTGGTACTACATTTGAAACCCATTATGGATAATCGATGGGTTGGATGAAGTTAGCCAAAAGCAAGTGCTACAACTCTTCTTTAACAAGAAGGGCTACTTGAGGGTGCATTTTACGCAATTTTTGTTTAACCGGTTTGATGTCGGGAAGAGTAATGATATTGTGGACCACAATATCGGGATCGAGTCCTGGCATATCCTCATATGACTAAGCAAAGGCTTGACGATGGTTGGAAATAAAAGTGGTGAAGTCTCCTAACTCCTGTGGATTAAGAGATTGGCCGATCTTAATGATGCGAGGGTCTTTAAAAGTCCCTATATTAAGGTTGACAGTGGCTTTGTTGAGAAGCATAGACGTGTTAGAAGGAATGGTTTTAGGAAGATAGGAATCCTCTGCCCCTAAATAGGTGAGGACAAAGTCATCATCCACATAGTGGATAGTGTTGATATTGGGAGAATCGTTTCCAACTATTTCAGGGAAGATTAACGGTATGGAAGTGGATTTTTCATTATTTTTGTAGGTCAGTGGTCCTAAGGAAATGGTATTGACTAAAAAAAAAATTAGCCAGAATGGAAATGGCGTCCTCCTCATCAAATGATTTTTCTAAGCTGATGGGAGAAGATGGTTCCTCAATGGAAAGAGGCTCATCGAGAATGGTGATGGTGGCCTTTGAGAGGGGTTTAAATCCTAAACAAATTTTTTGATGTGGTTTAAGAGTTGAAATGGATGTGAGGTCATGCACACCTTGTTCATATTTTTCCAGGCCAAATCCCTTCCACACGCATCGATATAAATACGTTTTTGTAAATGTGGGATTTTGTAGACAATAAAACCCTACTAAATAAGGTTTGGCCCTAGGGAGAGAATCTGGGTGATAGTGAGGTGTATCAAGACCATCGTAAATTAAGTTATTCTGTTGATTAGGAAGACCCATGGTGATGATGCGAACAAAACCCGGCTGATATTCAGGTTGTTTTCTGGTCTACCATACTCATTAGGCTTGAGATGGGTGTTAAAAGAAAGAAGAGGAAGTTATCCTAGCAAGAAACGCTGCAATATCTCTTCCAGATTTTGAAAATTTGGTAGTTTAGTTGTAGGTAAGGAAGAGGATGAAGCCTCGCCAGGGGAATAAGCATCCTTCTTTAGAGGGGTAGACCCTGTTGTCATGTCGCATTGTGTAGAAGGAAAAGAATCTCCTGGATGGGTATAGATTTTTCCCTCATACTGATATTTTAAGCATCGATGGAGGGTTGATAGGATGCAATGCATTGTACGAATCCAGGAGCATCCTAGGATCATATTGTAGTGTAATTTTCCTTCAACAATGTAAAAGAGCTCATGAAGTAATTTTTTACCTACCCGAATGGGCAGGACCACAGTTCCTAAAGTGACTGCCAGCTGATCGTTAAATGATCGAAGGACGAAAGGTGGTGGTGACAATACATGCTTAGGTAATTTAAGTTGTTCGAATATGTGGGAAGAAATGATGTTGAGTGCAGCACCACTGTCGATCATAGTGCGTTTTAATGTAGTTTTGTTGATTTGAACCATGATAAAAAGAGGAGCATCTAAATCCTCGAAAGAAAGGGGAGGTATTTCAGAATCCTCAAAAGAAATGGTGGTGGATGGTCTATTCAATCCAACAACCATCTCAAAAGGCTGGGGCTCATCTGAATTCACATCGATGCGACATAGATTATCAATCAGAGCCTGGCGATGCTGCAGAGAAGATTGAATGAGGTCAAGAAGATACATTTTGACCGGAGCATGGGTGAGTTGTTTCATAACACTCTCCTCAACTGACATGGGAATTTGAGCCCAAGGTGAAGCAAGATTAGATACCCGAGGTCTTGAGGTTGATGAGGAAGGAAGAGCTCCTTTGGGGGCTACATAAATGACAACCCGTGGTCGAGATGTTATAGATGATGATATATTAACATACTGTCGGGTTCTAGTGGCGATATGAATTGTGTCTATTTGAGAAGGTGGAAGATCATCTGGAGTGGAATTAATAGAACTAGAGGTCTGAGTAGACTATTGAGGCTCAGATGAAGTTGGGACAACAACAGATACTTGTTCCTCCTCCTCTTCCAAAAGAATATTACTTTCTTTGAAGAGGTTGTTAACGATAGATTGAAGAGCTTTACATCCCTCAGTGTCATGACCCGGAGTGCGATGGTAAGCACAAATCAAATCAGAGTTGAACCAGGAAGGTTTTACTCCTTTAGGATTATAGGGTTTGATCGGGGGAATTGATATGGATGAAGCTTGGATAAGTTGGCGAATAATTTCAGTATAGAACCCGGTAGACAAAGATGAGGACAAAGATGATGAAGGTTCCTATTTTACCTCAACATATTGCCAAGGTAAAAGAACCTACATGTCTGGTTTAACAATATTTTTAGGGATCATCTTACCTTTTCGAACATCGGGAGGAGCAGCCTTGGGCACTTGAGATGGAAGTGAGTGATACTGGATTGATTTCGGTGGTGGAGGAGCTCCTAAGATAGATTTGGAATATGATGGGGATGTAACAAGTGTTGTGGTCTTCATAAATAAAGAAGGATGCTTGATCGAAATAGATGATGATTTAGATGATGCAGATTTAGATGAGGGAGAAGCTCCCAAATTATGTCTGATCGGAGGAACAAAAGGTGCCCTGTATTTTGGGGATGAAGGCGATGGTCTTGATAAGAGAGGTGATGTCTTTCTAGTAGGTAAGTCCATTTTAAGAGGCATTGATGAAGATGGTGTTGTAGAAGAAGATGATGGTTTTTATGGTGTTATAGAAGAAGACGCCTTCTCAGCAGACAAATCCAATCTTTTATGAGACGTAGAGAGAGATTTTTGAGGGAAAGCATCAAGAGTCTTGATGGTTCGAAATATGGGTTTTCCTTTTTCAGGGATGGTGAAAACTTCAACCGCATAAGGTGACTATAACCTTTTTGGGGGAAGAAAATGGGGAGATACGGATGATGTATCATTAGATATTAGTTGTCTCAGTTTAAGTTTAGGAACTGAGAGTGTAGGTTTCGTTACTATTTATTTAGATTTCCCTTTAATAGGAAAAATAGTATCTATGACAGAAGAAGTGGATGATGAAGAAGCAATTCCTTGCGAGGGAGATACTTCTGGTATAGTCATTATGGGTGTAACTACTGTACGAAAGGAAACGGGAAGAGTTAAAACTGAAGACACTTCCGTCGAAGTTGGTACAACTATAGGTATGTTTACCAATGGCATAGTTGCAGCGAAAATGGGAGAAACAGAAGTAGATGTAGATGTAGTGGAAACTCGAAGGGAAGTAAATGTCTCAAGCATCGAAAGGATGTCTGACGATGAGACAGATGAGGATGACACTGTCTTAGGCATAGACGGAAGATTAGATAAAGAAGCGGAGGGAGATGAATCTGTCTCTAATAATGTGGGAATACTCAAAGATGGGTTGTCTGAAGACGGCAGAATCCCAGCGATTAGCGGAGCGGAAAAAGGTTCTGATTCTATCAATGTGCTCAAAGATGTCTAAGGTTTAGAAGAATATTCTTCATTAGAAATGAAGCTGATAGTATGAGTGTTTGATTTTTGAGACTCTGAAGCATCATGGTTCAGGGAATGATTGGGAAAAGGTTGTTTAAAAATGTCAAGCACCTGATTTGGGGGAGCATTTGGGTTATCCAAAATGAGCTCACCTTTATCAATAAATTTCTGGACCAGATTCTTGAAGGTCTGACATTGTTCAATGTCATGACCTTTGGTTCTATGATAATGACAGAATTCATTTTCCCTATACCAGAATGGACGTTCTTGGTTTTCATAAAAATTTCTACTAGGGGGAAGTTCGATCATGTGAACTTCCAACATTTTTTCCAAGATAGAGGCATATGATTCCCCCAATGAAGTAAAATATCAAGATTACGAGGGTCCTTTTCAAGAAGATGAAGACTCTCTCCATGGTTTTTGATTAGAAATGTTATCGGCTCATGGTGTTTTTACTATGATAGCGTTGGTGGATCCCTGATTCTTGTCTTTAGAAGTGGAAGGGTTTGATTTTGTAAACCGAGAAAAATCTAGTTTAGATTTAGAATGAAGTTTTAACTTCCCTTGTTTAATGGCGTGGGATTCAAGTTTGCGTGCCATTGTAAAGGCTTCTTCAAATGTGTGAAAGGTTTGGATCCTTAAGGTGGAAGAAATATGATTAGCACAGGATCGAGTAAACAACTCAATTTTTTGAGATTGAGGAAGGGAGAAAGATAATTTGTTTATTATCCCTCTCCAATGAGTGACAAATTCTGCAATAGACTCATCATCGAATTGACGAATGTTATAAAGATCTGTAATCAAGATCTTATGTGCAATATTTATCGAAAAGTTTTCAACAAACATCTGGGCCAATTGAGAGAAAGAAAATAAGGAATGTTGGGGAATTTTATTATACCAGTCTAAAGAAGGTCCTGGGAGAGACATAGGGAAAGTACGGAGAATAAGTTCTTCATCCTAGACTATAAGGTAGCAAGCATGTTTGAATGCTCACAAATGCTGTTGAGGGTCCTCTCGACTATGAAATTTTGAAAATTTAGGAAGTTCCCATTGGGGAGGATAAGGCTTAAAAGCCACTGATGGATGAATTGGTTCATTGCATACTTCTTCAAAAGAGTATGAGGGACGAGCCCCTTTGGTAGATGCTTCCAGGTCTATGATTTTCTTGAAAATAATTTGGACCACATCAGATTGAGGAGGAGGTATGTTGGTATGCCCTACATAAGAAGCGAATGGTGGATTTTGTTGAGGCGTTAACAGGGGATTCATCTGTTGATTAATAGGATGGTAAGAGGAGTAACCAGGTGTTCTGGGTGATGCCTAATGAGGTATTTACTGTGAAGGAGCCTGTGTATAGACAGGCTATGAGATGACAAGTGGTTGAGAACAAGGTGGTTGAATGAAAGACGGAGCATGTGATTGATGGGCTCCTACACTTGTTGATTGAATCGGAATGGATTAAGGAACATGGGTGTTGACTTGATTGGACATGGTGGGGAACAAAGTCTGAATGAGGCTTTTGATTTCTGTATTGGTTATTAAGGGCGATGATGCTAGAGGATGGGTAAAGGTTACTTTCGCTGGAGCATTGGAAGAAAGATGAGGTGGAGGATGAGAATAAGGAACCAACTAACTCGCGAAAGGGGGTGATTCACCAAGAGATACTGACCCTGAGACGCAATAGATGGAATAGAAGAATTAACAAGAATCTATGGGTGAACAGATGTGCCCATTATAGCTAAGGAAGAAGACTTCTAAAAAGTATGCTATGGAATAGCCAAGGTAACTACGGCACTAGGAATAGGCAAGACTATTTGAGAACTAGTCGTCATGGTTGGTGGAAGAGAAAAACGAGGTACAGGTGCGCCACCCTCTTCCGTGGTTCGAGGTGAGAAAAAGGATGCCAACTGTTCTACAAAATCCTGGGATGGTTCACGAGGATAATCATAAATTTTTTGGATTGGTGGTCCCTGATCAGATATTCAAATGGACTTATGTACTAGATAGTCCATAAGGGCTACTGGATTGCGATCAAGGATTGCCTGAAATTTAGGGTCCCCGCGAGGAACATACTCTATGTCAGAAGCAGATGACATTTCTAAAGGACTGGGGGAAGCTGGACGTGAAGGGATTTCTTTATGTTGATAGAAAGGATTATATGACCAAGATGGGGAGCCAACTAACAGCGGTCCCGAGGAAGATCTAGGGGGTGCTGAAACATCCATAGTAGTAGTGATCTCAAAGGAAGAAGGGGACATTTGAGCCATTTTTCTAGATTTTAATTAAGTGATGATCATCATAAACAAACAAAAATATACTGAAAAATAAGATTGACCTAACTAATGCATAGACAAATCAAGCAACATGGGTGATTATCTCTTTTAAATTTTTATGCTTTTAAGAAATAAAATATTAGGGAAGGCTTTTCAGAATAGGAACTACTCAAATAGCCAAACTAAGGATGGTTTGGGGAATGTTTAGTGAGGAGTCCCAAAGGCACTTCAGTAAAATACCAGTACGTGGCTTGATATAGGGGCCTACCCTCGCACTTCACACACTACTGCGATAAGGGAGTCAGGTGTTTTTCCAATATATACCAAAACTTCCGTGAATTTATAACGTGGCTCGAGTACCGCGTAGGCTCTTCTTCTTGGATGTCACTTCCAAGTAGGAGAGGACAGGGAAGGAATTCTTGTTTAAATGCTTTATACCTAGTGATTTTGGCTTTGTGTGCAAGGGTGAAAAATAAAAATCAAATAGTGTCACTACCGATTTTGATAAATTTTCCAACCTAATTAAAACTAGATGAAAAACACACAACAGAAATGATAAAGAAAGAGTTATTTTTAAGCACTTAAAAGTGAAGTGTTTGTTTTCTATGAGGACAAGTCAAACAAATTCTTTCCCAAATGCGATTAAATTCTTTTTATGCACCAAAATCGAAATGTTTGAATGTGACAGAAAACAAACAAACAAAGTCTTCATTTTTTTTCTTTTTTTTTTAGTTCCTAAAAAGGAGAAAACACCATAAAAGAGAAATACCTGTATATTTAGCTCTCCAAGGTGTGTGGAATTCAAAAATCACATTGTTGACCTCTTCCCCTTGAACAATCCCACGAACAAGCAAGCGCTCCGCAAGAAAAGGTTAAGCAAACACACAAACCAATCCAGAAAGATATATCTAGATGATAACAGAATGGAAATTTCTATTTCAAAGAACTAAAAAACCTTCGAGAAAATAACAATTCTTGCATAAAGAGATGGATAAAAAAAATGGAATTTTTATATCAAACAAAAAAGTTGCTACTCTTTGAAAAACAAAAGCTCAAAACTGGAAAAGAAGTGAACTTACCAATAAGGGACTTTGGTTGTGTCCCACCAGGCGTGCCAGAATGTAGATCAAGAATTTCGCACTTGTTACCTATCCAAGTTAATGTACCAGACTAATGTGTATGCTTTTCAGAAGGAAAAGAAACACACAACTTTTCCTAGGAATGAATAAAATACAAGGAACCCTAGATGGGTCCCACCAGGCGTGCCAAAATGTTTCACTTGATTATTAGACGTTTCTTTGAAATATTGACGAAACAGATAGGGTAATGGGTGTAGGAGGAATACCTGTTGGAATGCTAGTTGTTGGGTTGTTGTGCATGTATGACTTTTGAATCCACAGCTGATCATGAGAGCTTCCTTTTGGCTGGGAGGAACTACCTGAAATGGAGCACAAGACCACCAGAAAGAGTTAAACAATATGGGAAGTGAACTTCCTAGCGTGTGCTAGATCCAGGAAGTGTGATACTTCCTAGACGGATGTCAGTCCACTGTTTAAAACAAATTAATGTATTGTAATTTAAGTAAATCCTATTGTAATTGAAATGATTTAGGTATCTCAATCAAAACGCAATAACAAAGATCTAATCTAACATGCTAGGTTAAAATAAGATCCAAAGGTCAAGTAGTTGGTTTTTGTTCTCTTCAAGTCTGACAGATGTCTCAGGAAAGTCACAGGTGATTAAGGGTGATGTGAGAATAGGTGGGGTAGGTTACTATTTTGGGTTGTATTGGTAAATAAAAAGACCGACGCCGGTTGAGGGTGACTGATGTCAGCTGGGGAGAACCTGTGCCGATTACTATGGAAAACTGAGAATTCCATAGAATGAGCTTTGGGTCTCCCTTGTGAGTGCACAAAGGACTTGGTTGGATGGAACGAGGTATTAGGCTGTTTGGGTGGGATTTGGAAAAAATTTAATGTGTATGGAGGGGTGAGTGTTAATGGAGGTCAATGGGTGGCTAAGAGAACAAAGGATGACAATACAATGATGAAATGAATGAACCAAAGGAGTATAATGTTCTACTTACTTGGAACCTAGTTCTGGGTGCTTGTGAGTGATGGATGAAAGTGTTGGTAAGAGGTTGAATGTTGTTGAGGATCACCAAATGTTGAAAATCTCATGCATGTGCATTCCCTTTTTCTTGGTTGGATCAAATTTGTGATAGGGTGAGTGTTCGATGATTATTGAATTCCTGCGCAAGAGAAAATGCTTGATATCCTTCCTTACATGCGTGTTCTCTTGGAAACTTGCTCTAAGAAGATGCTTTATCTCTTAATAAAATTCCCAGTGTTTTCCAACCTTGAAAATAAGGTTTTTTTGGCGATTAAAAGGTGACCGAAAATAGTTCCGGCTTCACCAGTGACGGTTAGGGGTAACCGGCGTCGGTCAAGGTGGGATTTCTTAGGTTTACTAAACTAGGTAGATCCCCTTGATTTTCTAGGATCTCATGTTGTTCACCCGCAGATCAGACTGGAAGCTTCTTGTCAACATGCGGGAATGTGGTTAGAGGGAATGTATGCATTGATTTTTAGGGTTTGGGTAAGTCTTAGTTATTTATGACAACTTACTAAGAATAGGTCTTAGGGTGAGTTGGCTTGGTCAAGTGTCTAGGTGAGTTGTAAGTGTGGGCATTATCTAAATTAAGATATTTAAATAATAAATATGGTGAGGATAATGACTTAATTTAATTTAATTAATATTAGTGGGGTGAAGGGGGCCATGACTAGGTGAATGTGATGAATGGTATTTATTTGATGATGGACCAAAGGGGAGTGTGACCTAATTTTGGTGTCTACATTTTTCCCCTTTTCGTTGCATAGCTTGTATTGGTAAGAAATGCTAACAAAAATAAGATGTGGTTGCCCCATGTGTGGGTGAAGGTGATCCCCCTTAAACCAAGAACTGACGAGGCAGAAGGAAAAATCGGTGAGTGCTTTGATAAAAGGTAAATGTGATGAAAAGGAAGGTTTACTTGGGTAATCTAGGTAATGGGTCAGGGTAAAATTTAGTAACAGTCAAACGCACGCACACGTATAAATTGTTTTAAAGTGCAAGGTTGAAGAGCAAGAAAACTCTACATCATCTAAGGTTGATCAGTTCATCCAAACAAGGTTGAATTGATTCCAGTATCCAAGGTATAGGAGATGATCAGGAATCACAACATAGGTGAGGTGTAAGAATGTTTAGGTATGTTTCGGTACACCCAAGGTAGGTTTAAGATAAACGTTCATGGTAAGAGGCAAGGTAAGGTCATTAGGTCAATTAACACAGGTAACAGTCTTGCAAGGTATAGTGAACACATGGGGTCAAAGGTCACTAGTGATGTTCCAAGTCCAAGTATCTAGGTCAAGCCATGGGTAGGGCTGAGATATGGGTAAAATAATGATTCCCCAAAGGAGGGTGAGATTAGGTAGTAAAAAATGAGGTCATTAGGGTGAGCTAAATGATGTGGGGTAATGGTTGGGTGAGGGAAAAGGTTAGCGTAAAGGGTAGGTGTGAAAAAAAAGGAGGGATAGGTAGGGAAATAGGGTAAAATGTTGGTTTTTTGGTAAGAGAGGGTGATCGATGCCTGTCAGGGGTAACCGAGGCCGGTTAAGGGTTGACCAAACATGATAAGGGAAGGCACGCAACTAATGTTGGTGAAGGTAAAACCGGTGTCAGTTAGGATAGGGTTGTTATAAAAATAAAAAAATCCATGTTTTTTATTATTTATTTTTTATATAGCTAATTGAGAAAATGAAAAAAGAGAGAGAAAAGGGGGAAAAGTTTCCGGATGGAACTGAGTGTTGAGTTGGCGGTTTGGACGGCGGGTGATTGGTTGGAGATGCTGGTGGAGATTTAGGTGATGGGAGAGGTTGGAGAGGGATCGATCGGTCCACCGGTGTAGTAGCCAAATGTGCCACCATGATGATGGCAACACGATGAGGTAGGCATCCAACTCTAGTTGTATTTAGTTAGATAGATTAGATGATTTGCAAATTATTTTTTTTGTTTTTGTTTTGGGTGGGGGAGAAAAGTGGGTAAAATAGGAATGGGGAGAGAGATAGGTGGGAGAGGGGGGAGGGGATGAGTTGTAAGGGGAGGTGTAGCTGAGTTTAGGTGGGTAAAAAGGGGTAGGGTGGAAAGTTTTTTGAAAAAGGGGGGTTTGGGGGTCATGATTCTTTTCTGCGATAGTGACTAGCACTGGTCAGGATGAGCCAACATCGGTAGGGTTAAACCAGTATCGATCACGAAACAGGTAATCGATGTCGATTTAGGGGTGACCGGGGTCAGTTAGAGAGAACTGGCACCGGTCAAGCTTTGGGGGACAAGGGCCAAAAGTGCCACAGGTTTTGTGACTGAGATGGGTAGGGGTAAAATAGAGTGTTGGAAAATGATAGGGGGAAAGTATGAGTGTGATAAATGTAGATTAATGTGTTATTTGTATTGGATGCAGGGGAGAGATCAGCTATGGATTTGGGATAGGGTTTCACCACCACTCGTGATAGTGTGTGGCAGAGCGATCCCTGAGGAGCTGCGACATGTGGAGGTAGTAGGTCTGAGTGGGGTCTGATGTTACCAACATGTAGTCTGGTAGACTAGTTTAATGGTCATGCTCATCGATAGATGGGATTCCGCGACCAACATGTTTGACCTACCGATAAGTGAGATCACTGTCACCTTGGAGGACGTATTCAGGATTCTGCGGCTACCCATATTGGGTACATAAGTCTACTCTATCTCCTCCGAGGCCTCGGAGGATCTGTTGTTGATGGTGTTTGGAGAGGGGATGGCCAAACTGACATTCAATAGTGCCAGAATTCGATATGGAGAAATGTACCTAGCTCGTCTAGAGGAGACAAGGCTAGTAGTTCTATTGATGGAGGCAGTGTGCTACTTTGCACTGCCAGATGCAGAGAGTAGTAGATTTCCCCACTCATTGATGGGGGTACTGCACGACATGATGATGGACCAAACCCACTTTACCTGGGTGCCAACATTCCTGGTGCAGCTATATATGGATTTATGGGCATATGGATGGCTACACAGGTTCAGCCTGTGCTGTACATTTGTACTTCATTGTTGGGCTTATGAGAACATAGTTTATGTGTGGCCAGTAGGGATGCCCCGAGCCAATGCATTTTCGTCAGGCTATGTATGAGTGGGGTATAGGTGATGGGTGCCCGTTATTGGGGAGTGGAGATCAGTCAGGCCACAAATGATGTGGCCTATTTCCGGTGACTATTGGAGGGGTTGTCTAGGGTGGATATCATTTGGAGGCCATATGTGGTCTTACCCTCATATAGGTAGATGCATGATGAGCTAGCGGAGCTCTAGCTATTGAGATGGATACATGGTCTCCGTGTCGGGGTGCACGAGATGCTCCCAATTGATAGATTTAGGTGGTAGTTTGGGCTGTTACAGGACGTACCTCCGCCCTTCCCATAGTATAGGAGAGACGAAATGGAGAGGCCCTTACCTCTACCATAGGAAATAGTGCCCACAGGGCAGAAGGAGAAGGTAATGGACCGACGGATTGATGATGTCGGGGTCACAGACAGGTATAGACAGTGTTGGGTGGCTCATTCAGGAGCCATACCACCTAGACTGGGGCAGCCAGATCTAGCCACCATCACGATGCAGAGAGACTCCCTACAGGGGTAGGTGGCTACTCTGATTACCCAGTTGGGTATGGTGCAGACATAGCTTGCCATCTCAGAGGTATAGGTAACAGAGTTACATGTATAGGTGGCCAGTCTCTAGGCCTAGATGGTCGGGTGGGGTTGGAGATGGAGATGAGGATGATGGTCAGGTGATGGCCTTACAGTAACATGTGATAGGGTTACAGGGCTAGTTTTCCACATCTCAGGCATGGATTGGGGCCTTACAGGATTAGATATAGGCACAGGGATATATGGTACCACCACAGGCACTGGGATAGGGTCCCAGTTTGTAGGCAAGAGTGGGATAAAGTCCCGCAGGATAGGTACAGGGGATGAGCCCTATGGGACCACCACAGACTATGCCTATATCCAAGTTACGGGATGCCCAAGGTGAGGCCAGATACTACTAGGACCAGCTGATGGCATCCGAGATAGACTTTGTATCCTATGGAGAGTACCAGGCACAGTAGGCTTTGAGTGAGAGGACTAGATCCTGCACTCACAGTGTAGAGAGCACAAGGGGCCATCAAGCTCTGAGGCCAGATCATGGAGAGGCCACCAGCTCACAAGGACCAACTCTAGGTGAGGAAAATATGGAGGATGTGTGCTGAGATTCTTGATATATGGCTCCTGATTGTATATGTATTATAGTCATCATTTTTTTTATATATATCGTTTTGCGTGCTGAAGATAGTGAGGATGTATGAGAGTTTTTTTTATATTTTCAGCATATACCGGCCTACGTGCTGAAGATATTTTGTATTGGTTTATTGTTCCAGTGTATACTGGCCTGCATGTTGAGGATATTTTTTATTGATTATCAGCCTGCGTGCTGACAATTTTGAGATGATGGACATGATTGGATATCTTGTGTACATTGTATTTGAGACACATATTTATTTATATGATGAGATACATGAGATGCTTGAGTTGTTCATTTTTTGATGAGATTTTTCATTTGTTGTTGTGATATGGATAGAAATTAGGTGAGTTAGGCATGGATCGAGTCAGGTCTTACGCATGGTTGAGTCAGGTCAGTTTAGGAATGGTGGAGTCAGGTTGGTTTATGCATGGTTGATTCAGGTTGGTTTAGGCAAGGTTAAGTCAGGTCGGTTTAGGCATGGTGGAGTTAGGTCGGTTTAGGCGTGATTTATTTTCAAAGTGGTTAGGGTTGTGATTCATTAATTTGTATAATGAATGATAATATGGGCTATTTTTAAAATGCTTTATAATATATGTATGATGATGGTAGAGATATGGTAGTCATAATAAATGTATGTTGCGAATAGAATTAAAATGTTAATTAACTTGTTGTTTGTGGTTTAATTTCCAATTTTAGATATAAAAATAAAACTAAGTGGGGTAGAATTTATTTTAGGAAGATGAAAGATGGATTAGTTAGAGTAGAGAGTGGCCGAGCTAACCTCCAAGGGCCCCATGCCCTCGGAGTGCTGCCTACATAGTCTCGGTGAAAAGGGACCCCAGGCCGTTGTAGTTCTCTCTCATGAGCTAGGGAAGAATATGATGAGGTATGAGAACCAGTTAGTAGGATTTAGGCATGTTGTGGGTTGAGGTCTATCAGGTGTGGATGGGTTATATGTAAAGTGATATAGGTGATATCGATTGGGGAAAAATAAGAAGAATACCCCAAAGGTAAATTTTGAGGACCAAATCCCATATAAGATAATCAAAACGTAAAATAAAAATGGTCAAAAGATAAGAGGGGCCAATAAAGCCACCTGATTGGTAAGGAACATACCGAGTAGATCATACCTTGGAGGAGGTGATGAATGTAAGACCCTAAAGACATTGCATGATTGATTGTTCTAAGGTGAAAAGTAGTCACATGATCACCAAATGTCTTGGTTTCCAAGAGGTCCCTTGAGGCGATAGGAAATGGGAGTGGGAATGGTTATAAAGGTGAAAGGTGGGTAATTTTTATATGATATGTGGTAGCATGCTCTTTGGGAAAGATATCTGAGGTCACAAAGGGCAAGTCCATGACTAAAAGGCTTTCTGTTTTGATTGATATTTGAGATAGACTGATCAATGTAGGAAATCTATATGGGATGAGGAAATTAACTCCTTAAGGTCTTCGTGAAGCTGATTGATGCGAGAAGATTCAGTTTCTCTAAAAAAAAATTGGTTTTACATAGTTTTCCTTTGAGGGAGCAGTCTATTTACAGCAACGATTACTAAGAGGAAGATGTCCTTTTGAGGAAGTCATATTTTAATTATAAGTTTGACTCAAGGAGTTGGGTCTCATGTGGGGCTTCGAATTCATGGACAAGACCAAGGTGAAGAATAGGATTCTTGTTCAGAAAGAATGGTGAAATGACCATGGGATCTCATCTAAAGGTAGATGAAAATTATCCATGAGAATCATGATATGTGTAGCGTCATGGTACACATATTCAAGAGAAGATAATAGGTGACGGGTATGCACATGATTCATTTTTAGTCGTCGGTGAGATGTAGGAAGTGGGTAGCACTCAAGGGATGAGCATGGAAAGAGGAAAAAGGTGAGGTAGGACTATAGGTCAACAGTAGAACAGTCGAAGATGTAAGGCATTAAGGAGCTCAGGTTTGGGTTTACCATCTAGTGAAGATAAACGATAAGCACCTGATCAATAAGTATGAGTCACGATGTATGGTCCAAGCCAATTAGGAAGAAAGTTGCCCCGTTTACTTTTTTCTACTTTGGTTACATGTTGATTTTATTTTAGGACAAGGTCACCAACTTGGAAGGTTCATTCATGGACACGTTTGTCATAGGCAGGTTTGATACATTTTTGGTAAACTTGAAGGTGATTCAGAGCATTAATAGGACATTCATCTAATAACTCAAGTTGTGCTAAATGGTCTTGATGAAATTCATCATCAGTGAGCATATCATGGAGAGAAATGCGGAGTGAGGGAATCTAGACTTCGAGAGGTAGAACAACCTTTGTACCGTAGACAAGAGAAAATGGTGTGGACGCAATGGAAGTGCAGATACTAATGCGGTATACCCATAGGGAAAAAGGAATGTGCATATGTCAGTCCTTCCCAATATCATTAACCACTTTCATGAGAATGTTTTTTAGGGTTTTATTAGTAGATTCAGCTTGGCCATTGGTTTGTGGGTAATAAGGTGACGAGAAAACTTAGCTGAATGTCGAAGGCATCGCAAAGTTTTTGTAATGTTTTTTTCTAAATTATTTTCCATTATCAGTGATGAGGTGATGAGGGACACCAAAGTGAAAAATGATGTGATGATTGATGAACTCACATATTTTCTCAACTTTCATGGAGATGAGTGGTATGGTTTCCACCCATTTTGAGTAGTATTTAGTAGCGGTGATGATCCATTGATGTCGTTGGGAAGAATGGGGGTTAATCTCTCCAAAAATATCCAAACCCCATTGAGAGAAGGGCCAAAGGTCACGGGCGGCCTATAAGACGTGACTAGGTGTATCATGAAGGTTGGCGTGTTGTTGGAATTTTATACAATGTTTGACATAGTCGCAACAATCATGGTTAAGGGTTGGCCAGTAATAACCTAGACGAAGGATACGCTTAGCCACAACAAGGCCACTGAAGTGACCTCCACATATGCCATCATGAACTTCCTTAATGGTATAAGGAATTTCAGAACTTGTGATTCATCGTAAGAGAATACCATCAAATCCACACTTATAGAGGATTCCCCCCATGATGAAAAAATGAGAGACCTTTTTAAGGAAGACGCGCTTTTTGTTACGGATGAGATAACGAGGTAAGATGGAGAGAGAAATATAGTCAGAGTATTGTTTATATCAAAAGTCACTCAGATCAGGGGTGACGGTTCCAAAGGACTAAACATCATGAGGTAGATAAGAAGGTGAATGGATTCATTGTATTGTGAAAAATATTTTAGAATCGGTGGGTAAATCAAGTATTTGGGAGGCCAAGCAGGCCATGGTATTTGTAAATTTTTTGGCTGAACGTGGGACAGTTTGAATTGCGTAGTGGTCGTAGGTGATCAAAAGTATGTCTATGTGATGTTTATACTTTTAAAGTGTATCATTATGACATTGGTATATACCATTGACTTGGTTTATGACCAATTCAGAATCACCAAATATTTTCATTGATTTGATATCTAGGGCATAGGTGGCTTGGAGACCTAATACCAATGCTTCTTATTCAGCAATGTTATTTGTACAATCAAAATCTAGTTTGAAAGACAAAGGCATGGGTTCACCATCAAGCAGAATGAGGATAATACCATCCCCACCCCTAGGCTGACACTTAGAACCATCAAAGAAGAGTGTCATTTGGTAAGAAGGTTTGTCCAAGGAAAGGGTAGCAATTGACTCATCTGGAAAGTCAAAATTAGAGGGTTGATCCCTGGTAATAGGTGTGTCATCCGATTGGTCATCGAGATCTTGGCCCTTGATGGACTTTTGATGAATGAATTCGAGGTCAAGGTCAGCTAACAGCATAAGCCAACATGTGGCACACTGATTTTGGTAAGGTTTAGCATACATGAAGTGTAAGGGGTTGGTGTTGGTCACAACATAGGTTTTGTGGTTGAGTAGCTAATGGCAGAGTTTGGTGGAAAAAAAAACTAAGGCTAAGCAAAAATTTTCAAGATGGGTGTATCGGGTTTCATAGTCCAAAAGAGTACGGATTATGTAATAAACTGCCTGCTCCCTATGTTTTTCATCGCGATGAGTGAGCATGGCTCCTAAGGAGTGATCGGTAGCTAAGATGTATAGGTAGGAAGGTCGATCGTCTTTAGGTGGAATGAGTATGGGTGGTTGGATAAGGTATTGTTTTAAGGCCTCAAAATATTTGTGGCAGTCATCATCCCATTTAAAGGAGACATCCTTCTTGAGAAGATGATGAAATGGTTGGCATCGATCAGATAATTGTGAAATGAAATGGCGAATAGACTACAACTTACCTTGCAGGCTATAGAGTTGTCTAAGGTTAGTCGGTGGAGGAATTTCAAGAATGGCCTTTACTTTAGTAGGGTCAACTTCTATACCACGTAGGGAAACGATAAAGCCTAGGAGTTTTCCTGAGAGGAACATGAAGACGCACTTCTTAGGTTGAAGCCTAATGCAATATTTAATGAGACGGTCAAAAATGATTTTTAGGACAGCAAGGTGCTCAGAGCGGCATTTAGATTTGGCCAGGGGATCATCCACGTAATCTTCTAATATATGATGCATGATATTATGGAAGATGTAAGTCATAGCCTGTTGATATGTGGCACCAACATTTTTAAGGCCAAAAGGCATGACTCAATAGCAGAAGGTCCCTCAAGGGGTGATGAATGCAGTTTTATGTTGATCCTCTGGGGCAAGAAGGATTTGGTTATAACCTGAGAAGCCATCCATGAGTGATAGCATCTCATGACCAGTAGTAAGGTCAACCATTTGGTCAGTACCTTGCAAATGCTCGTTATCACCTTAGTGATAGGGACAATGTTAGAAATCTAACGAGGATATTCAATGGGTAATATGAAAGAAATGGTAAGAAGGTGTTGAAGTTCTTCTTTGATGAGAAGGACAATGCGAGGGTACATTTTCCTCAGCTTTTTGTTTGATGGGTTTGGCATCGGGAATGGTTACGATATTATGGACCACTATGGTGGGGTCAATACCATGCATGTCTGCATAAGACCAAGCAAAAGCATGGTTATGATCTTTGAGAAAAGAAGTGATGGCTTCTTTTTCAGCAGCATCTAAAGATTGACACATCTTTAGGATGTGCGGGTCATCCTAAGTATGAATGTTGATTTCAATATTCGATTCATTCAACATGGTTTGTGTCTCAAAAGGTAACGACCAATGAATGTATTAGTCTTCTACACTAAGGTAGGTGAGTATAGATTCATCATCCTGACATTGAATGACATTAATTGAAGGTTTATCATCATCGATCATTTCAGGATATAGGAAGGGAAGAGAGGAAGGATCCTCTCCCTCACATTGATAATTCAAAGGCCCTAATGAAATGGTGTTTATGAAAAAAATAAGTTAGGAGGAATAGATTCAAGATCCATTGACTCCATCAGAAAAGGTGGTGATGAAGGTGGAGCAGGTGGAGAAGGTGGAGAAGGGTTGATGTCCTTGATGAGTTCAATGTGGTCCTGTTTGGTAGGTGGTTCAAAAAAGCTGACACCACTATGGTCGTTATGTTTGTGGGTGGTACATGGAATAACAGTATGGCAGCCTTGCTTGTAAAATCCAAAACTAAAACTCTTCCATGCACATCGGTGCAAGAAGGTGTGGGAAAAATGGTGATTGGTAAGAGACTGGAAGTCAGTGGAAAATGGGTGGGTTTGTGATGGTGGTTCAGGTGTGTACGATGTATTATCAAGTCCCCCATAGGTGAGACTGGTACGAAGATGAGGAGGACCATAAAGGAGGTATTATCCAATGTGATGATCATAGCGAGGGTGTTAGTGAAGACTTCCATACTCTTGTTGAGTAAGAAATGTGTTGACACTATATAGGCAATATTCACCTAGAGTGAGGCATTGAAAAACACCTTCCAAGGGATCGGTGGTTGGTATGTGGGTAGTGGGAATAGATGATGTGTTGGAGGTCGATACAGAGGTGGAGTTAATGGATTGGGAGAATGATGGGTTGGTCGGGGAGGTTGTGGCGGCAGTAGGAGTAGAAGAGGCATGTACGGTGGAGGTGGCGACTGTACTAGTAAGTGGAAGTGTGGCGGTAGTAGGAGTAGAAGAGGCATGTACGGTGGAGGTGGCGACTGTACTGGTAAGTGGAAGTGTAGGTCAAGCGGTAGGGGTCATGGAGGTATACGCCTTAATGGGTATAAGCACGTCATTAGGTCGGTAAAGCATGTTGCATGTTTTAAAAGCTGATGGATTAGCTAGGATAGTGTAGGTGTGTCCCTCATGTTCAAACTTTACACAATGATGCAAAGTGGAAGGAACGCAACCCATGACATGAATCCATGGTTTTCCAAGTAACAAGTTATATTGAAATTCCCCCTCTAAGATGTAGAATAGCTTTGGAATAGTTCGGGGGCCCACGTGAATGTGGAGGATGATTGTGCCCAATGTAGAGTTCATAGCGTCATTGAATGAATGCAACATGACAAGATGTTTATGCATGCAATTTTCAGGTATGCGCATTTGAGTGAATGCATGGGATGAAATGTTATTAATGCTAGTACCCCCATCAATCATTACCCATCGTACATTTATATCATCGATGTTGACAGAGATGAAGAGGGTTGGGTCTGGGTCATCAGTGTGGTACGGTGCAATCTCCTCCTTTGAGAAGCTAAGGGATGTTTTTTGGTGAGTAGGGTGAGGTGTGGATAAAGGTGGCAATTTGGTAAGGGAGGCTACGGGTGTAGGTTCATTGGGTAAAACCTCAATAGATTGAAGAACCTCCATGAGAGCTTGACGATGGGATTCTGAGGTTTGGATGAGATCGTATAGGACATTTTGAGGGGGATTGGTGTAGTTGTTTGATCATGGTGCGATGCGTGATCCCATTAGAAATAGGGTATGTGGGGCTACGGATAGTAATTTTAGGTGTGGGAGTAGATGGTATGTTGGGTATAGGATTGGTTTGTGGGTCAGTTGCATTTTCCTTACCTTTGTCCTTCTGAGAATGGGTAGTGATGTGGATCATGTTTATCTGAGGGGAGTTGGAAAATGGCGAAGGTGTAGGGTGATTGGTATAGCGACGTGACTGACAAAAACCTACAGGAGGAGAAAAACCCTGTGAGGTGAGATGGGCGCAATGAAATTCAGGTGATGGTGTGGCAAGTCCTCTAATGCGAACCATGTTAATTTCAAATCTTAGAGGTGGTTCTAGGAGCTATGGTGGTGGAGGTCATGGTTGTTGAGTGGGTAGTGAGGGAATGACTATGGGAATGGGTGTTGATGAAGTTGTGTCCTCATCGAGAAGGTCATCATCGTCAAAGTTGGCTTCTAGATGAAACAACCGTATAAAGATAGTTTTTAAGGCCTTACAGTTCTCCACATTGTGCCCTGGCACATGATGGTAGGAACAAATTTTAGTGTCATAAAACCCTTTTGGCATGGGTTTGAGGGGGTCATAAGGTCTAAGCGGTGGTAATGTGATGACATAAGTCTCAAGGAGGTTGGTTAAAATTTTGGCATAGGATCCTGCGAGTGGATCGCAATGGGAAGTGAAAGTGGGTTTGGGTGTAGGTGCGTCTGATTGTTAAGGAATGGTCCTTACAGGAGGTAGAGTGGGTTGAGCCATGGTTTCGGGTGCTCGAGTAGTCTTTTGTGTTGGTCATGTTTATTTGGGTAGATGTATGGTAGATGAAGGGGCAGCAGGGTGTAGGGTTGTTTTGACTACCTTATTGGAGGGTAGCATATTTTTGTCTTTGGGTTGGACCTTCTTGGGTAAAGGTGATATTGGTGTATGATATCTATATGGAAAACCAAATGGGGGAAGAGGGTGAGTTACCCATGGGGATAACGGAGGTGTTGTGAAGGTAGATGATGCAGGTTGAGCAGGGGGTGTGAGAGACAGAGACTAAATCGTAGTGTGTAATGAAGAATTTGTGGAGGTTATTGGAGGTACGGGTGGTAAATATGTTGCAGGTGTAGTTGTAAGTTGTGTCGGGCACTTGGGTAGGTTATAGGTTTGCGAGGAAGGAGTGGGCTGTTGTGTTTTTGGTTTATCTATGGGTGAAAGTTTCTTAACTGTGCTAGGAAGCTGAGGTCCTAAGACGGATGGGATAGGTGTAGGTGTGATTGGCATATCTGGGGTATGAGTTCTATGGGTTTGGTTCTTCTTTTTGGGTGCCGGAGTAGGTGTGGTGTTGAATTTGGAGGATGTAGCTAAATCTAGTTTGATAGGTGGATGAGTAAGGTTGGTGGTTGGGGTGACCCCTAAGGTAGTGATAGGTTTAGTTGAGGAAGATGATGTATGTGTGGGTTTGGATTTAGATTTAGGTTGGGTTATGGGTAAGGGTACAGGTTGAGTTATGATGGGTGTTGTGGTAGAAGTTGTGATAGTGGTGGTTGTGTTTAGTTTGATTGGTCAAAATATTTTTGGATAGATAGTGCAAGTATCAGCAAGCGACATCTGCATTTTTGTTGAAACAAGAAGCAGAAGACACCCCCACAACAAGGCTCTGTCTACATAATCTAGGCAATTGGCCAAACATTATAATGGTACGTCTATAGGTGATGTTGATGAGGACCCAATGGCTATTCCCATAAAATGTGTCTTAGATATGGGAAATTCATTAGCTTCAGTTTCCATAGGTAAGAGAGACAAAAGTAGTCCTACATGATCTTGGGTAGTTGAAGGAGAATGCTCGCCAAGAGGCAAAGGTATCTAAATTTTTTTTGTGATAGGTGGAGGAGATGAAGGGTGCTCCATTGTAGGTGGAGGAGGTAAACAAGTATCCTCCATAGAGTGAAGAAGTAATGTGGGTGTCTGTTCTCTAGGTGGAGAAGCTAGAGGTGAAAATGTCTTGATATTAGCGAAGGGATCCTCCATGAGTGAGGAAGGAGGTGAAAGATGTTCCTCTATGGGTGGAGGAATAGGTGAGGTAGGTTCCAATGTAGAAGGAGGGTTTTGAGATAGAATCTTCTCTATGGAAGGAATATGGGGTAATTGGGAAGCAACAGGTGCATCACTAAAAATAGCATGCACCTCGCGGGTATGGCTATCATAAGTTGAGGTCTCATGGGTTTGATCAAACAAAGGGGAATGATTGGGAAAGGGTTTCTTGAAGATATGTAGGTTTTGATTGGCAAGTGCGTTAGGATTATCCATGGTTAACTCACCTTTCTCAAGAATTTCTTGGACAATATTTTTGAAAGTGATGCAATTTCCATCACTGTGACCCTTTACTCGATGATAGTTACAGAAGTCTTGTTCTTTATACCATGCGGGCATGGGGTAAGCAGGTTCAGAACTAGCGTGTGGTTTTATAGGTGGAAGGGTGATGGCCCTAGCTTTAATGAGATTTTCTAAGAAAGAAGAGTAGGGATCCCCAATTGGGGTGTATTTCCATTGTTCTTGTCTAAATTGAAAATTTTGGGTGGGTGAGAGATTAGATGAGGGGGTATCCTAATTTGACAGATGATCCTAACTGGATTTGAGTACCACTGCATTAGCGGTGCCCTTCGCCTTTGAATAATTTTTCTATGGTTTGGAAGAAGAGGAAGTATCATTCGACTTGAATTCCAAATTTTTAATGCATAATTGGATTTTATTCTCTTCAATGGCCCGAATCTATAACTTTTGTGCCATTGTGAATGCTTCATCAAATATTTCGAAAGTGTGAACTTGCAGGGTCAATGAGATATGTCTATAACAAGCTCGTGTGAATAGCTATATGAGTTCTATTTGTGGAAGTTGGAAGGTAAGTTGATTGATCAGGCTATGCCAGTGAGTGACAAAATAGGCAATAGATTCGTCCTCATACTAACACATGGAGTATAGGTCAATCATGGTAACCTTCTTGGTATGATATTGATGGAGAAGTTATCCAAGAAGACTTGGGATACTTGATTAAATGAAAATATGGAGTGTCTAGGTAACCCACTATACCAATCTAATGCAGGTCCAGTCAGAGACATGGGAAAGGTCCTTAAGAGTAAAGCATCATCATGAACGATTAGGTAACACCTGTGTTTGAATGAATGCAAATGTTGTTGTGGGTCTTCCTTGTTGTTGACACAGTTGAATTTAGGCATCTCCCAATGTACATGGTATGGATGAATAGGAATGGATGGTTGGATAGATACGGGCATGCCTTATATCAACTGACCCAAGGCATCTCAAGTGGATGAGTGTGAAAGTTAAAACTTCAAGGCGGCAGGGTTTTGGTCAAGGAGTCATACAAACTCCTCATCTCCGGTAGCAATAGTGATAGGTTAGATAAGATCCATGGTGGGTGATAAAATGGAAGGTGGTGAAGGACTAGGTGGGAGCGGTTGACAACTTACATGGAATATGAGTGCACTTTCTTATCTTTGGGTCAGCACCATGTGAACCAGTACTTATCATCTTAGGCCACTTCTCTGTAAATGACATAGAAAAATAGCACGAACAGGTGAAACAGGCGGTAAAAAATGTTGTCTAGAAAGTGGCACAGGATAACTGATGTCAGTTAAGGTAAACCAATGTCAGTTAGGGGTAACCAATGTCAGTGCCTATGGGAAATGGAAAGTGAGTCAAAAAAAAGGTGTAAGGTCAAATCTGACAGGTATACCAAACCTGATGAGTTTTACAAGGTCAATGGGAATGATAGGGACTCTAAAAAGTTGAATAAGGTGAATAAATGTCCTATTGGATAGGTTAACCAAAATGACAGTGAACCGACACCGGTTGGGTATAACCAATGATGGTCAGGGGGTAACCGACGATGGTCACTAGATCGACACCAGTCATTGTGAAATTGAAATAGTGATGAAAGAAAAATGGTTGTGAATTAAATTTTGATGTGGAATCAAACCCAGAATTCTGAGAATGATGAGAATATGGTCCAGGCACACTCAGATGAAGCCGAAATACACCAACTATGATGAGGATCATGCAAGGATAAACAAGAAGAATGAGTAACATGACCTCTCACCTCAAAATGCAAGCCAAGAAGAAACACAAAAAAAATGTGATCCTAAGAGTTCCTTTTTCTATTATGTTTTTTTAGCTTATGCTATTTAAGGACTGACTCATGAACTGTAAAATAGAATTTTTTTGGTGAGGATGGGTTCCTACAAAGAAGGAGATCTAAAAGGTGAGGTTTTGGGTATGTTATGGAAGAGGCGGGCTTCGCTCTAAAGTATGACTCGATAGAGCAGTGAGCTAGGGAGTACCTGTCAATCCTCAGATCAATGCAATTATTGACAGGTGTTCCCAGGAAAGATGGTGTTTAAGAATATGTATTTTTTTGAATTTGTGTAATGTATCAAGACTCAGAGAGAGAGAGAGATGTGCTTTCTATGATTTGTTAGTCAACCATCAACTGGGAATGACTTCCAGCATATAGGTTTCCCTCAATTAATGTGAGCTAATGTGATAAATAAGAATGCAATGCACTTATTTTAAGCCCAAATTGAAATATAAAGTTCGATGACACAAATGGATGAAGAGGAAGAGGGATGTTCTTTCACTAAAATGTAGAAAACAAGAATAAATGATTATTTTTAAGTACGCCAAAAGAAAGGTTTCTTTTATAGAAAATAGAAAGAAAAAGAGGGTTACTAAGGAAGAAAATTAATGTGTATGCTTTTCAGAAGGGAAAGAAACACACAACTTTTCCTAGGAATGAATAAAATACAAGGAACCCTAGATGGGTCCCACCGGGCGTGCCAAAATGTTTCACCTGATTATTAGACGTTTCTTTGAAATATTGATGAAACAGATAGGGTAATGGGTGTAGGAGGAATACCTGTTGGAATGCTGGGTGTTCGGTTGTTGTCAATGTATGAATTTTGAATCCATAGCTGATCATGAGAGCTTCCTTTTGGCTAGGAGGAACTACCTGAAATGGAACACAAGACCACCAGAAAGAGTTAAACAATATGGGAAGTGAACTGCCTAGCGTGTGCTAGATCCAGGAAGTGTGATACTTCCTAGACGGATGTCAGTCCACTGTTTAAAACAAATTAATGTATTGTAATTTAAGTAAATCCTATTGTAATTGAAATGATTTAGGTATCTCATTAAAAACACAATAACAAAGATCTAATCTAACATGCTAGGTTAAAATAAGATCCAAAGGTCAAGTAGTTTGTTTTTGTTCTCTGCAAGTCTGACAGATGTCTCAGGAAAGTCACAGGTGATTAAGGGTGATGTGAGAATAGGTGGGGTAGGTTACTATTTTGGGTTGTATTGGTAAATAACAAGACCGACGCCGGTTGAGGGTGACTCATGTCAGCTGGGGAGAACCAGTGCCAATTACTATGGAAAACTGAGAATTCCATAGAATGAGCTTTGGGTCTCCCTTGTGAGTGCACAAAGGACTTGGTTGGATGGAACGAGGTATTAGGCTGTTTGGGTGGGATTTCGAAAAATTTTAATGGGTATGGAGGGGTGAGTGTTAATGGAGGTCAATGGGTGGCTAAGAGAACAAAGGATGACAATACAATGATGAAATGAATGAACCAAAGGAGTACAATGTTCTACTTACTTGGAACCTAGTTTTGGGTGCTTGTGAGTGATGGATGAAAGTGTTAATAAGAGGTTGAATGTTGTTGAGGATCACCAAATGTTGAAAAGCTCCTGCATGTGCATTCCCTTTTTCTTGGTTGGATCAAATTTGTGATAGGGTGAGTTTTGGATGATTATTGGATGCCTGTGCAAGAGAAAATGCTTGATATCCTTCCTTACATGTGTGTTCTCATGGAAACATTCTCTAAGAAGATGCGTTATCTCTCAATAAAATTCCCAATGTTTTCTAACCTTGAAAATAAGGTTTTTTTAGGGATTAAAAGGTGACCGACAACAGTTCTGGATTCACCAGTGATGGTTAGGGGTAACTGGCGTCAGTCAAGGTGGGATTTCTTAGGTTTACTAAACTAGGTAGATCCCCTTGATTTTCTAGGATCTCATGTTGTTCACCCGTGGATCAGACTGGAAGCTTCTTGTCAACATGTGGGAATGTGGTTAGATGGAATGTATGCATTGATTTTTAGGGTTTGGGTAAGACTTAGTTAGTTATGACAACTTACTAAGAATAGGTCTTAGGGTGATTTGGCTTGGTCAAGTGTCTAGGTGAGGTGTAAGTGTGGGCATTATCTAAATTAAGATATTTAAATAATAAATATGGTGAGGATAATGACTTAATTTAATTTAATTAATATTAGTGGGGTGAAGGGGGCCATGACTAGGTGAATGTGATGAATGGTATTTATTTGATGATGGACCAAAGGGGAGTGTGACCTAATTTTGGTGTCTACATTTTTCCCCTTTTTTTTGCATAGCTTGTATTGGTAAGCAATGCTAACAAAAATAAGATGTGGTTTCCCCATGTGTGGGTGAAGGTGATCCCACTTAAACCAAGAACTAACAAGGCAGAAGGAAAAATCGGTGAGTGCTTTGATAAAAGGTAAATGTGATGAAAAGGAGGGTGTGTAACAGGTGAAAAAGGAGTAAGGTTTACTTAGGTAATCTAGGTAATGGGTCAGGGTCAAAGGTAGTAACAGTCAAACACACGCACATGTATAAACTGTTGTAAAGTGCAGCGTTGAAGAGCAGGCAAACTCTACATCATCTAAGGTTAATAGGTTCATCCATACAAGATTGAAGTGATTCCAGTATCCAAGGTATAGGAGATGGTAAGGAATCACAACATAGGTGAGGTGTAAGAACGTTTAGGTATGTTTTGGTACACCCAAGGTATGTTTAGGATAAACGTTCATAGTAAGAGGCAAGGTAAGGTCATTAGGTCAATTAACACAGGTAACAGTGTTGCAAGGTATAGTGAACACATGGGGTCAAAGGTCACTAGCGATGTTCCAAGTCCAAGTATCTAGGTCAAGCCATGGGTAGGGCTGAGATATGGGTAAAATAATGATTCCCCAAAGGAGGGTGAGATTAGGTAGTAAAAAATGAGGTCATTAGGGTGAGCTAAATGATGTGGGGTAATGGTTGGGTGAGGGAAAAGGTTAGCATAAAGGGTAGGTGTGAAAAAAAGGAGGGATAGGTAGGGTAATAGGGTAAAATCTTGGGGGTAAGAGAGGGTGACCGATGCCTTTCAGGGGTAACCGAGGCTGTTTAAGGGTTGACCGACCATGATAAGGGAAGGAACGTGACTGATGTTGGTGAAGATAAAACCGGTGTCAGTTAGGTTAGGGTTGTTATAAAAATAAAAAAACCATGTTTTTTATTATTTATTTTTTATATAGATAATTGAGAAAATGAAAAAAGAGAGGGAAAAATGGGAAAAATTTCCAGACGGAACTGAGTGTTGAGTTGGCGGTTTGGATGGTGGGTGATTGGTTTGTGAGAGGTGGGTCCATAGGATCGGTGTGTGTGATTTGATGTGTTGGAGATGCTGGTGGAGATTTAGGTGATGGGAGAGGTCAGAGAGGGATCGATCAGTCCACTGGTACAATAGCCAAACATCCCACCATGACGATGGCAGCACGATGAGGTAGGCATCTAACTCTAGTTGTATTTAGTTAGATAGATTAGATGATTTACAAATTGTTTTTTTGGTTTTTGTTTTGGGTGGGGGAAAAAAATAAAAATTTGGAGATGGGAGGGTAAAGTGGGTAAAATAGGAATGGGGAGAGAGATAGGTGGGAGAGCGGGGAGGGGATGAGGTTTAAGGGGAGGTGTAGGTGAGTTTAGGTGGGTAAAAAGGGGTAGGGTGGAAAGTTTTTTGAAAAAGGGGGGTTTGGGGGTCACGGTTTTTTGCCACGATAGTGACTAGCACTGGTTAGGATGAGTCGGCATCGGTAGGGTTAAACCAGTATCGATCACGAAACAGGTGATCGATGCTGATTTATGGGTGACCGGGGTCGGTTAGAGAGAACCAGCACTGGTCAGGCTTTGGGGGACAAGGGGCCAAAAGTGCCACAGGTTTTGTGACTGAGATGGGTAGGGGTAAAATAGAGTGTTGGAAAATGATAGGGGTAAAGTATGAGTGTGATAAATGTAGATTAATGTGTTGTTTGTATTGGATGCAGGGGAGAGATCAGCTACGGATTCGGGACAGGGTTTCACCAGTACTCGTGACAGTGTGTGGTGCAGCTATCCCTGAGGAGCTGCGACATGTGGAGGAAGTAGGTCTGAGTGGGGTCTGATGTTACCAACATGTAGTCTGGTAGCCTAGTTTAATGGTCACGCTCATTGATAGATGGGATTCCGCAACCAACATGTTTGACCTACCGACAGGTGAGATCACTGTCACCTTGGAGGACGTATTCAAGATTCTGCGGCTACCCATACTGGGTACATAAGTCTACTCTATCTCCTCCGAGGCCTCGGAGGATCTGATGGTGATGGTGTTTGGAGAGGGGGTGGCCAAACTAACAT
This sequence comes from Taxus chinensis, assembly GCA_019776745.2. Classification (NCBI taxonomy): domain Eukaryota; kingdom Viridiplantae; phylum Streptophyta; class Pinopsida; order Cupressales; family Taxaceae; genus Taxus; species Taxus chinensis. The sequence goes on along the minus strand of CM034154.1, from coordinate 89,901,735 downwards.
TCAATAGTGCCAGAATTTGATATAGAGAAATGTACCTAGCTCATCCGGAGGAGATGAGGCTAGTAGTTCTATTGATGGAGGCAGTGTGTTGCTTTGCACTGCCATATGCATAGAATGGTAGATTTCCCTGCTCATTGATGGGGGTAATACACGACATGATGATGGACCAAACCCAGTTTGCCTGTGTGCCAGCATTCCTAGTGTAGCTATATATGGATTTATGGGCATATGGATGGCTACACAGGTTCAGCCTGTGTTTTAAATTTATACTTCATTGTTGGGCTTATGAGAACATAGTTTATGTGCGGCCAGTAGGGGTTCCCTGAGCTGATGCATTTTTGTCAGTCTATGTATGAGTGGGGTATAGGTGATGGGTGCCTGTTATTGGAGAGTGGAGATCAGTCAGGCCATACATGATGTGGCCTATTTCCGGTGACTATTGGAGGGTTTGTCTAGGGTGGATATCATTTGGAGGCCATATGTGGGCTTACCCTCATATAGGTAGATGCGTGATGAGCTAGCGGATCTCCAGCTATTGAGATGGATACATGGTCTCCATGCCGGGGAGCATGAGATGATCCTAGTTGATAGTGTCAGGTGGTAGATTGGGCTGTTATGGGACATACCTCTACTCTTCCTACAATATAGGAGAGATGACGTGGAGAGTCCCTTACCTCTACCACAACCGACAGTGCCCACACGGTAGGAGGAGCAGGTAGTGGACCGGCAGTTTGATAATGTCAGGGTCACAAATAGGTATAGACAGTGGTGGGTGGCTCATTTACGAGCCATACCACCCAGACTAAGGAAGTCTGATCTAGCTACCATCATGGTGCAGAGAGACACCCTACAGGGGTAGGTGGCTACTCTGATTACCCATTTGGGTATGGTACAGACACAACTTGCCAGCTCAGAGGTAGATGTAACAGAGTTACATGTACAGGTGGTCAGTCTGTAGGCCTAGATGGACGGGGTGGGGGTGGAGATGGAGATCAGGATGATGGTCAGTTGGTGGCCTTATAGGCATAGGTGACAGGGTTGTAGGGCTAGTTGGCCATAGCTTAGGCATAGATTTGGGCCTAACATGCATAGGGACAAAGGGCACCACCACAGTTACTGTGATAGGGTCCTAGTTTGTAGGAAGGAGTGGGACAAGGTCCCATAGGATAGGTATAGGAGATGAGCCCTATGGGACCACCACAGACTGTTCCTATATCTAAGGTAGGGGATGCCCTAGGTCAGGCCAGATACTACCAAGACCAGCTGATGGCAGCCAAGATAGACTTTTTATCCTATGGAGACTACCAGGCATAGCAGGCTTCGAGTGAGAGGACTAGATCCCACACTCATAATGTAGAGAGCACAAGTGGCCATCAAGCTATGAGGACAAATCATGGAGAGGCCACTAGCTCATAGGGACCAGCTCTAGGTGAGGCACTAGCAGGGACTCAGACTGGGGCCAAGGAGGCAGAGGGTATAGGTGACACAGATATGGAGGATGTGCACCAAGATGGCTGATATATGGATCCTGATTGTTGATGTATTATAGTGACTTGAATAATATATGGCTCCTGAAGGAAGAGGAGCTATGTAGTATCTTGCTGCTACCTAGTTTCCCACTACATAATGTACATTTGCATTATTTAGGAGGTTCATATTTCTTTTTTGCAATAGGTTCAATAAATGGAAACTTAGAAACTCACTATGACTCGAAACTCCTTCCTATGTTCCATTTTCTTACCTTTCTCTTTCTTCTAGAAATAAACGCCCCTGAGTATTTGATGTGATGGAATTTTAAAAAAAAAATACTACCAAAAGTTTCACCTCCAACATTTAATCAATTAGATGATGACATCTTAGCACTCAAGTGGTAATTTAAAGCATCCAGTGATGTAGTTTCAACTTAACTTAATGAGATGTCTTCAAGGGGAGGTATTTCATTGTGTCATTGATAGTGTTGGTCATCAAATCATAAATGAACTAACTATGAGTTTCATTTCGGAGGCAATCATTATCCCTTAATAGTGTTGGAGAAATATGGGGTTATGTAGGTGGTTTCTCAAGATAAGATGTAATTAATGTATGTTAGAACCAGGAGGTGTTGTACTTATTTCTTTCTAAGGTTCCCTTTTTAGTTACCATTTTCCTGTAAGGACAATTTTTGAGTTGGTTGCGATGAGATTAAAATCAACTAAGGCATCGTAGTGTCATGCAATATGGAAAGAAAAATTACACTAGCAATGATGCATATATACTTGAGGTAGCATAAAATAAAATAGACTTATTTCAATATATTATAGAATTTATAACATCTTAACTTAAAAAAGTAGATAAATCAATGCAACATGATAGAAAACATTTTCTAAATTGGATCAAGAGTGAATAGAGTTACCTACACTAAGTACTTGTAGGATGTCAATCACAATGTTGTAGCTTCCAAGACCTTGATTTTTTTGGATTTTATAAGAGATATGTTGAATCCTTTTCTACTACTTGAAGCAATGCCTAAATCAAAAATTTGTAAATCAGACAAGATAAAAAAAATTATTTAAAGAAAATACTAAATAGATCTATGTATATATAAGTGGCGAATTTAATAAAATTTCAAATTTTCTCCATAAAATGTCTACGATTGTGACAACAGGGTCCATAGAATTCTTGGTGATCCAAGAATGTTATGAAATATTCGACCTTCTACTTCATGGTTATCTATTAAAAAACACATTGGAAAATTATAGATCTATTCGTTATTCACATGGGACAAGTTACTGTTTTATTTTTTGGGTGAAACATGGGCAGTGGCATAGTTAGCCAAATAACCAAATTCATAGTCCAAAATCACTACTATTAACCTAAGTACGAATATTCTCCACTAAAATTTTCCTTGATTGGAACATCCATTCTTAGTCCTCATCCCATTTTTTAGATAGCTCTCAAGAGTTATACCTCGCTAGATTTTATAGCCTCTTCTTCTTCATTTCTTTCACCTCATCCTTATCCATCATCACTATGAGCATCTCGAGCCATAAATCCTCTTTCATTTTGCTCATTTACAACCTCTAGCATGGTCCTCACACCCCTAATATCATTCATGAATTTTTCCAACACACCCATATATTTTACATTTTTTCACCTCCTAAACTAGATCATATTGGTGGCTTTTTTTATTTTAACTAGTTTATTCATATTCGACGATCTACTAGTCTTTTATTCAGCAAACCAAGATCACTCATCTCAAATTGTTGTCTTAACTTATCTTTGATTGTAACAATTACATTCTTATTACTAGTAGTAATCAATAAATCATCAAAATATAATACAATAATAATAACATGACTATTTTAAAATTTAACAAACAAATCATTATCAGCAGAACAATTAGAGAAATCAATTTCTTAAAAGAAATTATTCTGAGCATACCAAGCTCTAGGATCTTGTTTATTACCATTTAAAAAATTATTAAGCTTACACTAATTCCTTACCAGGTTCTCCAAACCCTTTAGGTTGATGCATGTAAATTTCTTCTTTCAATTCACCATTTAAGAAATAATTCTTGACATCCATTTGGTGAATATCCCATCAATGTTGAACAACTAGAGCTAGAATAATTATAATAGTGCTCATTTTAGAAATAGGAGAAAAGGTTTCAGCATAATCTAAACTAAGTTTCCGAATAAACCCTCTAGTAACTAATCTAGCCTTGAATTTTTCAATCTTACCAATAGATTTATATTTACATTTATGTAACCATATAGATCCTACAATGTTTCTTTTAGAAGGAAGAGGTACTAATTCTCAAGCATTATTCTCTATTAGAGAATCATCTTCAAATTTCATATCATTAAATCATATTTCATCGAATATGGCTTCTTCAAAAGATTGAGGTTCAACGTTATACATGGTTGAAAAGGCACAATAAGAATATTAATTGTGGCTCATCTTCCGAAGATTATTATGTTGAGAATTAGAAACCAATTCTTAAGCCCATTAAGGACCTCTAGATTGAGAAGAATCCCCCTCAATATCAACATCTATCATATCATAATAAGTATGGTCAGTTTCCATATTTTTTAAAGAGGGATTATCAAAATAAAGAGTCTCAGACTCAATAAATGTAGAACAAGGAAGAGAGTAAGACTCACAAAATGGTTTCTCAAAAATATGAAAATTCATATTATCTATGATTACATGTTTGACTAGATCATAAACTCTTAATAATTTTTTTATAATACCATACCCAATAAATATGCAGATAAGGAGGTAGGATCAAGTTTTTTTCTCTTAAATTTAGGAATAAGAAGAGAATCAGTACTACCAATTATCTTAAAATGAGAAATATCAATTTTTTGCTTAGTCCAAACTTCATGAGATGTAGTTTGATGCATATATTTAGTTACAATTCTATTTAGAATATGAACAACAATGTTTATAGCTTCATCCATATAAATTTAGGCACTTTGGTTGCATGAAGCATTATCCTATCCATTTCTATTATTTTTATATTCTTCCTTTTAGATATACCATTTTGTTGAGGATAATAGGTAGTTTTAAATTTCCTTTTCATTCTACAAGACACGTAAAAATAATCAAACTTCTTATTAACATATTCACTTCCATTATCATTTATGATTCTTTTTATTTTCATATTATCCATGCTTTCAACTAAGGCTATAAAACTCTTTAAACATATAGCGTACATCTAATTTTTTCTTAATGAAATAAGACCAAGTCATCCTACAAAAATCATCAATGAAACTAACACCATAAAAGGCTCCACCAAGATAAATAACTTCCAAAGGACCTCTTACATCACTATGGATTAACTCTGGAAAATTAGAGGAATTAGATTTGTGATTTTTGTGAAATGGTTGAACATGTTTCTTACCACGACAATAACTTTCACAAGAACCATGGTCTGATTTCATCTTAGGGAGACATATAGCAAGGTTAGGAAGGTACATTTCATCCACAATCTTAAAGTTCACATGTGATCTATAAACTATTAGGGTAAACTTATTTTACTGTAGTAATTTATGCATTGTATTATTACCTTTGGTAATTAGGTTATTATTGTTATATGGTTTTATAAACCATATTTGTCATTTTATTCACGTAGGATTATCTATTACATAGTTGTAACAAATACATTGTTTGTATTAATTATTTTTTCTTTTGTATGTAGTTTTAGAATCTTATGTAATTAGGATTATTGTTGCACCTGTGCAACATCCTTCTTTGTTTGTATCTAGTTGTTCAATATCTATAAATATTATATCCTGCACTACTGCATTGTGATTTTTTTACATATCAATAAAATTTTGAGGCTTTCGTCCCTCTTCTACACTTTCATTTGGTACCAAAGTAGGTTGAATCTCTTGCTTAGGTTGGAGAGAGATTGCAGAGGTAGAAGTGTCTTGGAGAAGAAATATGCATCCCAAGAGAGCCTGTGTTGCCTCCTGCAGCTTCCCAAACATCCCTGCATCCCGAAAATCTCATGTTCATTCTAGCTGTTTGGAATGTAATTTATTTATTATTTGCATGGGTTCCCCCTGCACCAGGGAAAATTTGCTGTAAGAAAATCAATTCAATAAAAAACCATTTTTCCCCATTAGGGGTTTTGTCACTAAAATTAGTGACATGTTAGCCATAGCTAACACTATCATTGCACCAATTTTGAAGGTATCTATGCCATATTAGTAGAGCTCTGCACCAAGCTCCTGATCAATTTATTCATCAACAGTGGAAGCAAGTTGCCTTATGACCGAGATCCCCAACCATTTTTGTGAAGCGAGTTAAGTCAATACTTGTAAATTTGAGTCGTGTCATGTTGGTTTGATAGTTTCCTGAGATCTTTGCAATTAAAAAGTTTGAGCTACATCATTTTAGAGATATTTCACTGCTTGGATTTGACTGGCGATTCGCATTTGCACCAGGATTGCATTGGCAGATTCTATACAAAAAAAACCAAGTTGTAATTGTTCTCTGCATCATTCAAGGTCGAGCCCTCCTCCACATCGACAATGGTGAGCTCATAGATGGAATAGGTACTACATTCGAGCTTAAATATGATCTCTCCAAATCAATCTAAAGGAATCTTTGAGCCACCTACACATACAAATCAACACTGTTAGGCTGGATCACTATATTGATCAAATTTTTATTCGATTTGACGCCTTGCTCTAATGGGTGGATCTTGTTACTACACTCTGCGATCAACACAAGACTCCAACAAACTTGTAATAAAAAGAAAAGCCTAAACAAAATAATATTTGCAAGAAAATAGCTCGCACCATTAAACCAACACAGTGGATGCCCAAACCAAAATGACGTGAATAGAAAAAAAAGTGGAGAAAATCTAATCAAAGGTGGATAAAATAATAAAGAAAATGTCGATCAAAAATTGGTAGATTCAAGTTATAAGGAAAATAAAACAATGACGGCCAACAAAATGGATCATTCTAATAAGTGGTGGAAGAGATAAAATATACAAATTCCTTTACAAAAGAACAACGAGATCCACAATGCCTGAGAACCCTAATCTGCCATGTTTGATTTCATAAGGTTAGTCTGAATTTTTACAATTTATAAAAAAATTGCTCCTTTTCATATCATATGCACTTAGAGCGCTTTGTTCGTTGGCTAAAAATATTTGGGAGCAGGAGGTGTAGGTTTTGACTCCCACCCCCATAACACTATTGTTTTTAATATTGAGTTAGCGACAAAGCTAGAAAACCCGCCAACTATAGCACCAAAAATCCCACTAAACCACTTAGTCAGACCTAAAACCCCACTAATTTTAGCAGAGAAAAACCTATTAGAGGATAAAAAAATTCTCCCACATCAATTATTTTTTCATTCTAAGCATTTTTCTCTAAAGGATGGGACATTAAAAACTACATTTTTAGCTACTTTTTGTGTTTTTTCACACTAAGAGCCGTATTGAGCTCTAGAGGCCACCAGGACCCCACAAAAATAACAAAAAAATCATGTCATTTAATTTTTTCAGAATTTAGGATGTTGTATATTTCATTGTATTGTACTAATTTACAGGTTTCCATATTCAACCACAAATAGTTATAATTGCTTTAAAACTAGCAGAGCTTTGTACTCAAAAATAATAAAATTTAGTTTTGTATAACTCGCGAGATCTTCGTATCTCATTCGTAGCGTTCAATATATGCAGTGCCTCTAGGAAGCACTTACGGGTAAATTTTTCGTAACTACTACTTCACTTAATGCCTAATATAGCTATAATAATTTTATCTTGGAATTGACCCTTTAAATTGATATGGAGTAATAAGGACACAGTGCACACACTTTGAGCCCTCCCATCTATCTTTGAATGATTGCACGACTTAAATCCAGACTAAGAAATTATCCAAGTATATATTAAAGTTACATGTGTGTATGAGGATGTTTCTTTGATCTGATGTCAATAATCACACAAACCCCTTTCAGTATTGTCTTGGTACCACATATCAGATTATTGCACGTACGTTAATGCCTCTTTCATGTACTACTGATTATATAGAAAGAGAGATATTCTTCCACATACTGATGAGTATATCGGAAGGGCACGTATATAGAAAGGTTCAGTATATCAAACTGACAATATATAGATTGGGAGACCATATACCTAGAGTGATAAGAGCCTTACCCTTTGTCAATTGATTCTATAAAATGGGCACCAATGCCCCCAAATTCTTTCTTTCAAATTATTGACTTCTATAAGGAAATAACTATGCAGCATGGAAGACAAAAATCAAGACACAACTTGATTTTGAAAAAATTTCAAATGTTGTGGATGGTTCTATAGCCACGCCAGCAATTGATACAACCCAACAATGATAGTTTTATAGATTCGATTAGAAGGCCAAGCTGATAATATTGTTTGCAGTGTCCGATGATGTGCAACCTGACATTTTTTATGCCAAGTCAGCCAAAGAAGCGTGGGATAATTTTAGCACAGTGTACAAGGTGAAGAAGAAGAATGTCATATTGAATTTTTAGATTCAATTACACACACTGAATTTTAAACAAAATGAGAAACTATAATCTTTCTTAATAAGAGTTACAGAATTAAGGGCTTCACTTCTATCCCTAGGAGAGGAGGTCACTGATACAACTCTCATTCCCATTGTTATTAGATCACTCCCTCCTTCATACTGCATTTTTGTGATGACACTAAACTTGTTAGATCATCAGATGGTTGGTTTCAACAAGTTAGTGAATCTACTACAACAAGAGGAAGTTATGCACAAAAAATGATGATGAAGAGGATCAGGCATTATCTTCTCATTAGAAATGGAAAGGAAAAGGAAAAGGCAAACCTAATTCCTCTCAAAAGTCCCAAAATCATCATCAGCAAGGGGACAAGAAACAAAATAAGAAATTTCCTATCTGTAAAAGAGGACATGAGTAAAAATATTATTGGTTCAATACCTATAAGAAATATTCATCAAGAAACTCTGCACCTCAAAATTAACAATATTATAAGGGAAATTCTAACTAAAATCAAGGGTAGAAGAAGGGGAACTAGAGAAGAAAACCCCATCTACAAGGAAATATACCTGAGCAAGAAGGACATTCGGATAATTAAGACTACTTGTACACTACTTGATCAAGTGAACCCTCCATGTCATCTAGTTATGTCTGGTATGTTGATTCGGGAGCCACTCAACACATGACCGGCCAAAGAGACTGATTTACTTCAATAAGGGACATACCTTTTAAAAACCATGTTTCATTAGGTGATGATTCTTCTTACACTATACAGGGGATTGGAAACATTTCTCTACGTCTTGGTTCATGCAATTGTAGATTATCATATGTTTAAACAAAATGAGAAACTATAATCTTTCTTAATAAGAGTTACAGAATTAAGGGCTTCACTTCTATCCCTAGGAGAGGAGGTCACTGATACAACTCTCATTCCCATTGTTATTAGATCACTACCTCCTTCATACTGCATTTTTGTGATGACACTAAACTTGTTAGATCATCAGATGGTTGGTTTCAACAAGTTAGTGAATCTACTACAACAAGAGGAAGTTATGCACAAAAAGGATGATGAAGAGGATCAGGCATTATCTTCTCATTAGAAATGGAAAGGAAAAGGAAAAGGAAAACCTAATTCCTCTCAAAAGTCCCAAAATCATCATCAGCAAGGGGACAAGAAACAAAATAAGAAATTTCCTATCTGTAAAAGAGGACATGAGTAAAAATATTATTGGTTCAATACCTATAAGAAATATTCATCAAGAAACTCTGCACCTCAAAATTAACAATATTATAAGGGAAATTCTAACTAAAATCAAGGGTAGAAGAAGGGGAACTAGAGAAGAAAACCCCATCTGCAAGGAAATATACCTGAGCAAGAAGAACATTCGGATAATTAAGACTACTTGATCAAGTGAACCCTCCATGTCATCTAGTGATGTCTGGTATGTTGATTTGGGAGCCACTCCACACATGACCGGAAAAAGAGACTGATTTACTTCAATAAGGTAAATACCTTTGAAAAACAATGTTTCATTAGGTGATGATTCTTCTTACACTATACAGGGGATTGGAAACATTTCTCTACCTCTTGGTTCATGTAATTGTAGATTATCAGATGTACTATATGTCCCTAGGTTGACAAAGAATCTGCTATCAGTTTGTCAACTCCTAGATCATAATTTGAAAAATGAACTTATAGTCATTCTAGAAAGAAAATGTGTTTGATTTGAGGCAAATCACAAGGCTCAATAATAGTTTCAAAATCCTCTAGTGTGGGACGTATGTTCCAGCTTGATTTTTTCCACAGAGATGATCAGGAACTTGTGGCTAAGAATTCTACCTCTACGTAGTTGTGGCATTGGAGACTTGGTCACATCAGTTTCAAGTATCTCAAAACACTTCACCTGTACAATATGGTAAAAGGATTTCCATCTCTACAAAAGGATACAGATAAGTGTCCTCACTTCCTAGCAGTGAAACAACACAGAGCTTCATTCTAGAAGAGTACTTATCGAGCTCATGGTAAGTTTTATTTGGTTCATACCAATATTTTTGGTCCGATGTAATCGATTCATTTTGGATTTCAATACTTCATTCTTTGTGTTGATGATTATTTGAAAAAATTGTGGATATATTGTCTTCGTAAGAAAATTGAAGCTTTTGAAAACTTCAAGAAGTTCAAAGTGGTTATAGAGAATGAAAATGGTCATCATATCAGAACTCTCCACTCAGATCGAGGGGGAAATTCACCAGTAATTATGTCAAATCCTACCTACAATCTCATAGGATTCATCGACAAATTATTCCTCCACACACACCATAGAAAAATTGTGTTGTTGAGAGAAGAAATTGTACTATCATGGAAATGATGCATTGTATGATCAATGATTATGGATTAACGAGGGCATTTTTAGCAGGAGCATTAAATACTATTGTATATTTATTGAATAGAGTGCTCATAGTTGCTCTTGATGGAGTAACATCATATGAAGCATGGTCAAAGAGGAAACCATCTTTTGCACACCTATGAGTATTCGGGTGTAAAGCAAGCATGTAAATACCTAAGCAGAACAAAAATAAGTTGTATATGAAATCACAAAAATTCATCTTCATTGGTTATAGTGAAAAAAATATTGGGTACAGATTGATGAATCTGAAGACCAGGAAAGTCTACACCAGCAGAGATGTTGAGTTTTTTGAGAAGAAGGAAAAAGAGACTCCTCCTCTAGACTCACCTGATGTATGTTTTTCACCTATTGTAAAACCTGAAGTTGATGTTCCTTCAGATGAAGAAATTGATGATGGGGATGATGGTGATGATCATATAGAACCATGACCCATGGGAGAAGTTCATTATATTCTCAATTGGTATACAAACATGTTACGAGATGTAAAATTGGATGGTCCTTCAAATATATCCACCACTAGACCAAGGAATCGCAGTAAAGCACGAGAAGAAGTAAAATTTTATTTGATGAGTAGAGTTATAGAATCAAATGATCCCACTACATTCCAGGAATCTCTACACTTGAAATCTTTGAAATATGTCATGGACGCTGAGTATCAATCAGTAATGACACTCAACACTTGGCAACTTTTCAATCTTACACCAGGGAAGAAATCCATTAGTTGTAGATGGATATTCAAGACAAAGTAAAAATTGTATGGGACCATAGAAAATTCCAAAGCAAGACTATTATCAAAGGGGTATGCACAAAAAGAATGCATAGACTAGGAGGAGACATTTTCTCCCACATCTAAGATCAAAATGATTAGAATGATCTTTTCTCTAGCTACACAATTTGGTTGGAAAGTCCATCAGACGGATGTGAAAAGTGCCTTTCTAAATGGAGATCTATAAGAAGTCTACATGACTCAACATGTTATACATGTTCAAGAACTGAAGGTATGCAGACTCAGAAAATATTTGTATGGCCTTAAACATGCACCCTAGGCTTGGTACATCAAAATTGATGAGCATCTCGTACAACATGGATTTGTTAGAAATCCATATGATCCCAATCTTTACCTCAAAAATGAAGGGGCGGAGATTGTGATTTTTTTTTTCTATGTCGAAAATCTAGTCATCACTGGTAATTCAGTGAAGATGATTAACGTAACAAAGAAAGATCTTAAACAAATGTTTGACATGATAGATCTTGGGATGATGCACTATTATCTTGGATTGGAAGTATGGAAAAAGGAGAATCACATATTTTTTTCTCAATTGAATTATACCAAGACTATGCTCAAGAAATTGAAGATGATGTATTTCACACCTATTGCTACAACTATGGAGAATAAATTGTAGTTGTCTTGTTCAGATCCATCTCCTGTGGTAAATACAACTCTCTATCGGCAGTTGATTAGGAGTTTCATTTACCTTACATAAACTAGACCAGACATCAGATTTGTAGTGATTTATCTATCACTGTTCATGAAGGAACCCAAAGTTTTTCATTAGAAGGAAACAAGGTGAATCTTTAGATATCTCAAGGGGACAATAGATCTTGGTCTAGAATATAAGAAGAATGATCAATTCATCTTCGCTAGATATTTGGATTAAGATCATGCAGGTAATATTGATGGCATAAAATCCACTTCAAGGTTTGAATTCTTTTTGGGATATATACGAATATCATGGGGAAGAAATAAACAACATTTTGTTTCTCGTTTTTCCATAGAAGCTGAGTATCATTCTACAGGTGAAACTATCTACGAAGCCATATGGCTACGTCGCATACTGGAAGGACTTGGAATACCATAGGAAAAAACTACCACCATGTATGTAGACAATGAAGGTGTTCTCAAACTTGTTCACAATCTAGTGTTTCATGAAAGAACAAAGGACAATGTGGTACACGTACATTTGATACGTAAGCATGTCCTGAAACACAATATATAGCTTTAGTTTTTCCCAACAAATGAATAACAAGAAGATATATTCATAAATTCACTTGCACATGACAAATTTGAGTTGTTCAAAGAGTTCCTCTCCTCATCTCCTGAAATGGTGAAAAATTAAGGGGGGGAATGTTAGGGTAAACTTGTTTTACTGTAGTAATTTATGCATTGTATTATTACCTTTGGTAATTAGTTGATTATTGTTATATGGTTTTATAGACCATATTTGTCATTTTATTCATGTAGGATTATTTGTTACATAGTTTTAACAAATACATTTGTTTGTATTAATTATTTATGCTTCCCGTATGTAGTTTTGGAAGCTTATGTAATTAGGATTATTGTTGTACATGTGCAACATCCTTCTCTGTTTGTGTCTGGATGTTCAATATCTATAAATATTGCAGCCTGCACTACTGTTCTTTGATTTTTTTGCATACTAACAAAAGTGTGAGGCATCCCGCCCTCTTCTGCACTTTCATAAACTCTCTCTACTTTGGAATTGTCTACAACATCACAATTATATCGTTTTTCTACTTTCTATTTGAAAATGAAAGTTTGGAGCTAGTGAATATATTGTTCGTGTTTTAGAACCAATTATTGTAGAGAAAGAAAACAATTAAAATCTCGTGAACACCAACAATTTTATCTTGGAAACCTCTAGAGGAGGAAAAATAGTCAGGAAGGTAAAAATTCTCTTTCTTCCCACTTTTATTGGCCAATTTAAACTAATAAGTTACAAAATTACAATAAGTATGAAAGTGAAGTAGATAATATCTCACACTTCCTCCTAATTAGTTTCTTGATCTGCCTTCGAGCTCCTTTCTTCTACCAACTCAATTCCAGCACTAATAACTCTTTCTCACTTATTCTTATACTTTTGATAATCCATTCCTTTACTCCTCGTAGGTATTTATAGCCTTTCCCATGTCCTCTCATTCATAGGAGAATGGGAACGGTAGTGGTAGGGAAGGGACAAAGTTGGATGCTTCAAATCCATATACATTCAAGACTCCATTTTATTTTTTTGTCAAAAGTGATAGGACCGCCACCTTGCACATACCGGGTATCACAGGACCGCCACCCTAGCTAGGTGATGGTTACAGGATCACTGCACAAGTTGGGAAGCAGTTCTACAACCACCTTTCTGCACAGAGTGGTAGTTCTGTTAAAAATTATATAGAATCTCCTTTTCCTCCATTTTCTCCATTTGGTTTTGGCTCATCTAATGAAGTAGATTCATCTTGGATCACACCTCCCCTACTTAAGAGGATTTTGGTACCACAAAACCTTAGTGGGGGAGTAAATGAGGAAATAATTCCCTCACTGTCTCCTTATAGTACCACTAGGCCTTCCTTGGTGTCTTCCCTTTTAGTCCAACCTACCAAGATTCCTGTAGACATCTCCTTGTCTCTCTGACCTTCTGCTACAACACTAAATCCTCCTCCAATTCACCTAGTGAGTCCAAGATGTAATCCTCAATGGAAGGTAACAGTTGTAATCCTTCATCTCCATCAAGCATGGATAGCTCATATAGGTGAAATTTCACATAGTTTACTACTGAATGCATCCTCATAAATGGTGGAAAGTCAAGCCAAAATGAAATTTCTCCAACCTACTCCAATATGGTGAAGGGTCCATATCGTAGTGGCTTGAGCTTCCATGCTTGACCTTGTAGTCTCTCCTTACTCAAGTAAAGCCAAAATTTGTCTCCAACATGAAACTTATGCTCTCTCTTGTGATGTGTGTCTAGCCTTGTACTTGGCTTGGGAATTCCCCAACTATTTTTGACTTTGAGATGGATTTTCTAGATCCTCTCAATGAATTTGTTTTCTCTAGTCACCTTTGTTTCTTGTGCCTTCTCCTCATCCTGCAGCCCAACTCCTATGTCTAGTGGATTTTTAGGTAGATACCCCAAGAATGCTTCAAATGGTGACTTCATGGTGGATGTGTGTACTGCCTAGTTATAAGAATGTTGAATTTAGGCTAAGGACTCATCCCAAATCCTTGGATATTATATCCTCTGATCAACTGCACCAAATTCATGTTTACTACCTATGTCTTTCCATCAGTCTTTGGCTGGAAGGATGTGCTCCTTTGTAACTCAAGATCCATCTTGTCCCACAAAGTAGTCTAAAACTTCCCCAAGAACCTGGAATCCCTTTCAGAAATAATATACTTTGGCAAACCAAAATGCACCCATACATTAGCAAAGAAAAGATTTGTTTCCTTGTGTGATTTTACTATCTTTTTACATACCATAAGAATAAAAATCTTACTGAATCTATTAACAACAACATAGAGATAGTCATGGCCATGATTAGACATAGGTAATCCTTCTACAAAATCTATAGATATTTCCTCCCACGAATGAGTAGGGACCGGTAAAGGCATATACAAACCCTACTTCCTAGTCTTAGGCTTACTGGTACCAAAAAGGTTTACATCCACGTATAAATTTTGATACTTCTTATTGCATATTGGGCCAATACATGTACCTTTGCAAGTGGGCTAGGGTCTTAACAACATTGAAATGTCCCACTAGTTTCGAGGTATGTACTTCCCTCATTAATAGAAGCATTTCTTCATTCGGCACACAAATCGTCCCCCATTGGAAGAGCAGCCCGTCCTTGAGATAAAAATCTTCAATCCCCATCCTTTCATCCCATTGGGACTGTAACTACTGAAATGTCACCCCAAAGTCTCTTTCTTGGGCATATGCCTCCCCATAAGCTTCTTTCGTGAAAGGATTTATCTGAGAGATACTAGCTAAGAAGGATATTTTTCCTGTGTAGGTGGCCTAAATAACATGTCTACCACCAATTTTGTACTACCCTTCTTGTATTTGATCACCAGCTGGAACTACTAAATGAACCCCATCCATTTGTAGTGCCTTGCATGCTACAATTTAGACTGTGCTTGAAAATACTTGAGAGGTTTGTGGTCAGTGTGCATAATAGTTTCTTTACCCAGCAAATAATGCTTCCATTTCTTAATGGCCTGAATTAGTGCATACATTTCATTATCATATATTGAATATCCTCTAACTGCTGAAGTAAAGGTCTCAAAATGATAACAGATTGACTTACCTCCTTATAGCAACATTGCGCCCATAGCATAATCACTAGCATTTGTCTATACTTGAAAGGGTTGTTGCAAGTTAGGAAGAGAAATTACTACAGCATGAGTAATCTTGTACTTCAATAACTCAAAGGCTTTATCTTATTCCTTACCATAGTCAAAACCCTTACTCTTTGCGGCCACTGTGTGTAGAGTTGTTGAAATCGCTGAGAATCTCATAATGAACTTCCGCATGTATTGTACTGCTCCCACAAAACTCCTAGTTTTTATGGCCCCCGTTGATGTTGGCCAGTTAGTGATGGCTTCTACTGTATCTGGATTCACTTGTAGCTCTCCTCCTCTAACCATGTGCCTAAGATAGAAAAGTGAATATTTGGAAAATTCACATTTCTTCATATTGCAAAGTACTTGTTTTTCCATGAGAACTTACAAGACTTGTTGCAAATGAGTTAGATGTTCCTCCCATGTGGCACTAAAAATCAAGATATCATCCAGATAAAAAATGACACATGAATCTACGAAATCCTTCAAAACATCATTGATCAATCTCATAAATGTAGTGGGTGCATTACATAACCTGAATGGAAGTACTAACCACTCATACAAACATTGTTCTATCTTGAAGTCAATTTTCCATATATCCTCCTCCTTCATTCTGACTTGGTGATAACCTGACTTGAGATCCAACTTTGTGAAGAATTTGGCATGCTGAATTTGGTCCAAGAGATCATCTATGTGGGGGAGTGCATATTTGTTCTTTATAGTGATCTTGTTCAATGTGTAGTAGTCTATGCACATTCTCCAAGAACTATTCTTCTTTGACACCATCACAATAGACAAACCGCATGGGGAGGTGCTCTGACATATCACACCTTGGTCTAGCAGTTTGTGGAGTTTTTTATTTACTTCAGTACTCTCCAGTAAGGATTTTCTATACAACCTGATGTTCAGTAGAGGGGACTCTAGAAACAACTGAATATCATGCTCTACGGTGGTAAACCACTAGGAGCCTGAAAAATTCTTGAAAAAACTGAATAATACTATCCAAATCCTATTTTCCCTAGTTATAAATCTCTACAAATTCTACCCCATATTGTTTATCCTTTAACAAAATTAAACAAACCTGATTATGATTTTCCTAAATAAGTCATTTTTCTTTTTTAGCACTCACCATAGTAACTTGTGTCTTACGATGGTGTGCCAGATGTTGTAGTTGATCCCATCCTTGACTCATCTATATCATTTCTCCCTTATTATGAATATATCATACCTAATATACAAGTAAAGACTCCCAAAAACAACATCAAATGCATCAATTGGAATAACATCATCCTCCAATACATCAATATACTGGGAGTTGATCCCAAACTTGACCTTACATCTTTTTGTTACCTGAATTTCAACACCCTTTTTCACCCAACCCAAGGGATGTTGGTGTGGATGTCTGTGAGTATCAAGAACAAAATTCTTTACAACTGCTTTAGAAATCAAGTGAGACTGAGAACCGACATCAACCAAAGTATTTACCTTAGTTCTCTTGATCTGGAATTTATCTGTAATATTCTACTCATCTCCTCTTCCCTATTTTCCATGTTGGTGGCCATGCATCCAGACCTCTCATCTACATCAGATTCATCTTTGATTTCCACCTCCCCTTTTGTCTTCACAGTTTTCATGGAATTCTTTGAGTCCTTGGTTTGCTTCTTTGAATGTAACTCCGGATGCAACTTCCAATAGGTAGCGTATGTATGACCATTGATATCATAATTCTCACAAAAATTCTTGGGATCTTTACAAGTATTTAAAGTAGTGGAAGATTTTTTACCTTTCCCTTTCCACTTACCTTTGTTACTTTTTTTCCCATGTTCTTTCTTCTACTGATTTTTCAACTTCTTTTCCTTTGGCTCTACTTCTCCTTTCTTCTTCTCATCATATATATAGTATGACTGCACACACACCTCGTTGAGATATTTTGACTTCATGGTGATGGATTTTCTTCGAAGGTGAGTGTGAAGTCCTCCCAAGTACTTGGTCAAAATTTCATCATCCTCCAATTCCATATTCAGTAACATGGCCTACCTTTGAAACTCCGTAGTATAGTCCTATACACTTTGACCACTTCCTTGTCTAAAATATTTCCATTTCATCATCTGGTTAGTTTTATGGCCAATAGGGTAAAACTTAGCTCTAATTAATTCCTTAAATCCCTCCCAAGTACTAAAAATAGGATGTTTCTTCTTTTCACAAGTGTCTAAGTGGGTTTCCCACCAAACCAGTGTATGACCCTCCATTTTGAGATGTGCAAAGGTAATCCTTTATGCCTCAGTAACATTATGGACGCTAAAATAGACTTCTAACTATTTTAACCATTTATCAAGAAACTTTGCATCTATTTGTCCTTCAAAGCTCTTAATTTCCACTTTGGTTTCAAATTTAAAGGGAACATGATCAGATTTTACCTTCTCTCTTGTAGTTTAAGTCTCTTATTTATGTTCTTCCTATCTTCCTCTTCGTGGCTCTTCCATATGCCAAACGTCTTGGCCAATGCTCGAACCACTAATTCCATGGAGTCTTGTTTCATTGAAGTTGTCTTTTGTAGATCTTAGAGCTCTTATTAATGCCTATACATCCTATCCATCATGGTTTCTATCATCTCTATTCTATGGACCAAGTTCTCTTCCTCCATTTATCCCCAAATTCTTTGTTTCCACTTCTTTGTAGAAATGTTTGTATTGCAAAGTAAAGCCTCTTCACCTTTAGATATTGTCACTATCATTCAAATCCAAGAATGAATACCATAGTCCTAGATACTTATTAGCTCTGATACCAAAATGATTTGTAAACTCTCTCTACTTAAGAATTGTTTACAAAATCACAATTATATTGTTGTTCTACTTTCTATTTGAAAATGACATTTTAGAGCTAGTGAATAGATTTCTTGTGCTTTAGAACCAATTATTGCAGAGAAAGAAAACAATTAAAAGCTCATGAACAACAACAATTATATCCTGGAAACCTCCAAAGGAGGAAAACTAGTTGGTTAGAAAAATGCTCATTCTTCCCACTTTTATTGGCGAATTTAAAATAAGAAGTTACAAAATTACAATAAGTATGAAAGTGAATTAAATAATATCTCACACTTCCTCCCAATTACTTGCTTGCTCTACCTTCAAGCTCTTTTCTTCTACCAACTCAATTCCAGCACTAAGAAATATTGCTCACTTACTCTCATGCTTTTGATAATCCATTCCATTTCTCCTCCCAAGTACGTATAGTATTTCCCCATGTCCTCCAGTGCATTGGAGAATGGGGATGGTTGTGGCATGAAAGGGACAAATTCAGACACTTTAAATCTGCATCCATTTGAGCTTCCATTTTATTTTTCCATCAAAAGTGGCATGACCGCAACCCAATTTGGGTGGCAGTTCTGTAACCTCCTCTCTACACATAGTGGTGGTTCTTTTAAAACGAAAACAAAACCTCCTTTTTCTCCATTTTATCCTTTTGGTGTTGGCTGATCCGATGAAGTAGAGTCATCTTGGATCCCTATAGATCAACATGTCCAAGCCTTTCATGCCACAATTGAACATCATTATAAAAATAAGAATAAAGACAAGATTCACCAACAAATCATTCAAAGATATACAAGTCATTCTTTTGATAACCAACAACAATAATTTTACTAAGATCATTCTTCATATACCATTTATCCTTTAATAACTCAACTTTTATGTTTTCCTTAGCAAGTTGAGAATAAGATAAAATGTTCTTCTTTAAGTTAGGAACAAATAAAACATTTCTAATAGTTCCATTTGCTAACTTAACATTACCACAACAATCATACTTAATGAAACAATTATCACCTATATATATTTTCATGACATTCTACCACATCAAAAATAAGATCATGGAGATATGTCATGTTCCTAGATGCACCATTATCAAAATCCATTCATTGTCATTAGAGGCTAAAAGAGTAGCATAAAGAGTAATATTTTACTTATCATTATTAGCTTGGTTCTTAGCATGGTTCTGATTTTTATTATTCTTGTTTTTATTTTTAAATTTATTATTTTTAGCATTAATATGAACCTTATTAGTTTTATAGAAGCAATATGTTACTTTATGACTAAATTTTCCATATTTGGTACATGTGTCATCAAAATTGACTTTAAACATTTGATTATTCCTAGGGTTAAACTTGTATTTAAAGTTTGATTTTTTATTAGAAATGATGTTATTCTTATTTTTAGAAGAGTACTGATTTCGGGAGAATATTTCCTTAGAGGCATTCTCTTTTGAGTGTTGAGCAGATGAAGTATGACACTAAGGAGAAGGCACATAGAATATTCACACGTGGTAGTAAGGCAGATTTGAAGGCGTGGAAGGATAGGGAAGGAAGATCGCATGAAAGGAAGATTGAATCAATACTTAGCCATTTTCATGGTTACGGGCTATTTTTGGAGATAGCGTACAGAGCACATAACAGGATGGATACTTATGTGACACACAAATGATATTTTGGGAAAATCATCTACTAAAGCACCATACATGAGTTATAATTAATAATAGAATTACTAGTGCTAGTTAACTATAAGAGATCTATTATTAGCACACTTGCATGTGTGCATGTTATTGTAAAGGCGCATGATTTTTTTCAGCATGTGACCTATTTTTGTAAGTGCATATGCAGTGAAGGGAAATTTCCCACCCTTATAAATATGTAGTAATTTGTGTAGATTAGGAGAGAGTGCTATGTATGAGCTATTATGGAGTTGTGTTACTAGATCTCATGCGCGCTTAAAATTATGATACTAATTATTGTAAGAAGCTTATGTGTTTATTGTGTTTTAATATAATGGAGTGTGTTGGGTGAATAATGGTGTTAAACATGACTGAAACTAGTTCTTACATGGTTGTCTTCATTATATATATTGCTTAATTTATTATTCTTTTAGATATAGATATGGAATATGCTCTGTAGAATATTTATGTTGTTTGTGGATATGATTACATTACATCTTCATCATGTACAAGCAACTCTAAGGAGGGGAATAGTACCTTTACGTGCTTCAGGTGAGCTCTCATCTCAAGCTGGGTGATGTGTCAACACACATGGGTTGTCATGGTAAATTCTAGGCTGCATCATTCCTTTCATTTCTGAGATCTCTTTTTCAGTTGTTTTCAGGATGGTTTACAATGAAGACGTACCAGTTGACCCTAGCAAGTGTTGAGGAGTGGATAAAATATCTAGAAGAAGAGTATGCATAGAGATTCAACACTAGATCTAAGTTTGATGCATGCAAGTGGGTGGAAAATAACATGTATGACTATCTGTATAAGATCTTCTTTACTATTTTCCCAATAGAACTATACGAGTGGTTGGTTTATTATGCATCTAAGAGGAATTGGAGGTACCACACACTTTTCTGGACACATGGAGAATTTCAGGCCTTATATGACGTTGATCATATTTGGACACGCGATGTGGATAGTTGGTTCCATTGTGTTTTAAATAGCTATATCCTAGAATAATCAATTTCCCCTTATTCTTTCCTAGAGGTAGTTAAGTTCCATTTTTACGGTATCCCAGGGGAAATTACTTGTAAGGCATTCCACTGGTGATTAATATCTTGATGGTAACCCTAAATTTAGAGGAAAATTCAATGGCCAGCTAAACCCCACCACGTGTAGGGGCAAGGGCAGGTTTGGTGAAAGATGGCAGACCTAGCAGTAGAGAGGTAGAGAGAAGAAAGGTGGATTAAGTATAGTGAGGCACGTGAGAGGGAGATAGAGAAGCAGTGTGACATTTCAGAGTAGATGTCATTTAGGAGAGAGATGGCTTATGAATAATTTGGAGCTCACGTGGAAGTCATGGATCCAGAGCATCACAAACTCCCCCATTTGGGAAAGCATGAAATGGAACCCTCCTCAGCCTCACATGGGAGTGCACCAGTAGAGACAACCTGGGCTGCAAGCAGGTAGAATCTACCTAGAAACCTAACCCTTGTGCTTGATTTTCCAGTACTTAGTACATCCAATAGTTAGCAAGATAATTTGGATAGTAGTGAAGAAGGAATAAGTCACATAGCAAGTACATCGATGGTAGGGAAAAGGTCTTTGTTGTTGTTTGGAGATACCTTTTCAAGTGCATCATCTGCACAGAACTTGAGTGCACAGAATTTGGGGCTCACTTCTGGGAGTAGTACCACCATGAAGACTATATGAGTTCAGTACAGTACTACTATTGGGACATAGGGAAGTACATCTTCTGGTCCACTTCTGGCTATGGGTGGAGGATAATGGGGTGTAGGTGGATATAATTCTAGTGGATCTGGTGGCTTTGGAGGTAGAGGCAACATAGTGGGTTATGGATCAAGTGGGCAGGGTCTGCACCAACCCCATAATATTTACATGGAGGTGTCTCTTCATCTTCCATAGTAAAGGGTTATATAATATGTTTCTAAACACATGCACATGTGTGAGATACTGTGGCACACAAAAGGGATCACGACTTCTGAGTGTAAGGCAAGTTAATTTGTAACTACGTTACAAGGATATGCACATAGTTGTTATAGGAAGTTTGACCCTAATCAAACTTGCATAAATTATGCAGCATTCAAATATGCATTCCTTAAATCGTTCTATATCCCTGAATTTAAGCAAAAGAGTATAAGCACGCTCAAGGATATTAAACAAGGTAATAATGAAAGTGTCTGGGAGTATGATGCTCATTTTAAAACACTCTTATCTAATATTTCTTATGATATCCACACAATCCAGCATGCGCAATGGTTTGTTGGAGGTCTGATCACACCTTTTAGAAGGGCTCTGTCACATAAGACATACATTGATCCATGTGCAAAGCCCTTGAAGCAGCTTTACACACTGAGGTATTCGGGAGTATAGACACTGGATTCAGCCCATTCTTGGAGGCACAGATTGCAGCCATGAAAAATTAGTTGGAGAAACTATCGGTGAATTCAGTACATGAGATGCACACTGGGATTTGGTGTACAGACTATGAAGTGGAAGGGCATACCAAATATAGTTATCCCCGTAGAACAGTACGTTCATTATTTCTAGACTATGAGATATGTCACCTGAACCATGACGCTAACTATTTCCCATTATTACAACGTGTAATAAGGAATAATGTATCCTATTATTGTAATATTTTCCATTCCATGACTCATGATACAGAAGAATGTAAGTTGATTGGTCAGATCCATGCTGCTATAGATATTAGGGTACGACAGACAGGAGTACCAGATAACTCTAAGTGTAAAGGTAAGCATCAGGATTAGAATCACAATCAAGTGCATTATGATCAGAATGAGGGGTGTTATAATGGAGGATGTGGCAGAGGTTGAGAATACCATGGTAGATTCAGAGGTCAAGGCCATGGGGGTGGACAAGGAGAATTCCCTTTTGGAATATGCTTTACATGCGGATCACCCGACCACTACAGATGTGAATGTCCTTAGAATATTACATGTTCTTTCTGTGGGAATAATCATAGCTATGAGGAATGCCCATATCTATATGATCATCTTAGAAATAATCATAAACAGGAGAACAAAATTGCATGGATGGTTAGGATACAACGCGCTGTAGAAAATCAGTGATGCCAAAGATGGAACCAGAACCTAAGGTATTTCCTATAAAGATCACTACCCGCATTGAAGTTACATATGCTAGAGAGGAGTTACCACAAAAGCCTACCATCATTAAGGAGGACATTTTTCATGTAAGTTACCCATGTCCTGCACACCAGAAGGAGGTTTATCAAGAGACCATGGAGGTACTTAGAGACCTCAATGTGAAATACAATGTTTAAAGGAGAAATCATGGAAGATGGAACTAAAGAAGGAGGCAGAGACATCCCAATCAGATATTGATGACTTGAAGGAGGTATGTAGAGTGATTTGCTAAGATAATATTATTCCTTTACTAGGGAGTTTGCTAAAGGGAAACAATCCACACACAAATACTATGAATGGGCTATAGATCTTGCATGCAAATCTTCCCCCCCATAGCATAGAAAATGATAAGGAAATCACTCTAAATGTTTTTGTCCATGGATGGCTCTTGAGTAATATATTGATTGACATAGGTGAAGAAGTAAATATGTTTACTTTAGATACATGGGTATAGATGGGGAGACCTACATTTCAATCATATTCTAATGTATTATTTATGGTTAACCAAACTAAGGCCACTTCTGTCAGATTTTTAAAAGATGCATCCATTACTATATAAGGGGCCAAGTTCACTGGGGATTTTGAGGTT
The DNA here is from genome assembly GCA_019776745.2 of Taxus chinensis. Classification (NCBI taxonomy): domain Eukaryota; kingdom Viridiplantae; phylum Streptophyta; class Pinopsida; order Cupressales; family Taxaceae; genus Taxus; species Taxus chinensis. The sequence continues at coordinate 89,877,957 of CM034154.1, read as the reverse complement.
TTAGCGCTTATAGAAGCAAACAGATTCCCAACTTTGCTTGGATGCCCTTGGTGTTACGTAAATAATGTTTATCTTCATTTTAAAAAGAGATATATCAGTTTTGAGAACAAGGAGGAAAGATTTATCATACCTTTAACTGATGGAAAATTTACACCCTATGTTGATCCTTCGAGTGAGGAAGACCTGAATAGGATTTATGTACGCATCATTTTGGACCCATAAGTGCTCAAGCCATCTAAAGAAGGAATCGTTCAGTGGAAATATGCACAGTCTATTAGTGATACTACAAGTATTTATTTTGATGATTGGGCTCATTGTACTTATGAGATGGTTGGGTGAAAATTAAGGAGCACATTTACGTGGAAAATTAAACATTATTGCGTCAGGAGAATAGGTAACAACTTTGAACTTCAGTACAATGGGGAAGGATACCCTACGGTATTCTTGCACACCATGGAGGAACAATGGATAGACCATTTGGAAATAAGAAGTATGCTAGCATATACCCTACATGGGACAACATCATGTTGCTCGGTGGTTCACAGGGATAATTTTGTAGAATGGAATGAAGTCAGGATTGCTCTTACAACTTGGCTTTCCAAGATAAATTCACCGACTCAAATCTTCACATATCATGGTAATCAACCTATTCAACATCACATTTAGCAGTGTGATAGGCTCTGGATAGAGGGACAGGAAGCTTCACCACCTTCACTATGGGTGCACAAACTATATTCCACTTTACAAGGTTACACACGCGCTTGGTATGTATATGTAGAGCTATATAGAGAAACTGGAAATTGGCATGATTTTATTATAGGTATGTTCTATAATTTTTACTTCTCTACTAAACCCCCAATATAAGAGGCATTAAGAGTTTTAAAGCGGTTAACTATGGGAGACAATGCAAAGTCAGAAGAACTCATTCATGATTTATTTGATAAAAAATACTCAGGAGCACATTTTTCTGAAGGAACAGAGACAGATGCCACACTACTTAAGTGCACTTATTTTGAGAAAGAAAAAGGGAATATGGTTTACATAGTGGATGGTGAAGAACTAGAAGAACTAGAAATATATCATTCAAAAGGTGTGTGTGAGGTCTTGGATAGTGCAGATAACAACACACGTGCCTATCATGAACCTATGAGGACCAAGAAAGTGAATATTGGTATGGATGTTGAACATAAAGAGGAAATAATTGGAGATTATTGGTCTAAATCTGAAGTAGCAAAAATAGTGGAGTTGTTATGTAATTTTCAGGACTTATTTCTTAGGGGCTACCATGAATTGAAAGGAGTACATGAATCATTAGGATAAATGAAGATAAATCTTAAGGAAGGTTTTCTCCCATTCAGGAAGATACCCTATGGGATGAACCCCAACTTGCACGTAAAGGTAAAAGAAGAAATAGATAAAATTTTGATGTCCAAAATCATCAATCCCCTAGAAGAATCGAAGTGGATTAGCCCCATGGTTATCAGTATAAAGAAATATGGTTAGATTAGGATTTGTGTGGATTATAGAGAACTAAATTATGCATGTGTGATTGATCCCTTTTCTACACCTTTCACATAGGATATATTAGAAGGTGTTGCAGGGCATAAGATATATTCTTTTATAGATGGATTCTCTAGGTATCATCAGGTCCGAATTACACATGAGGACCAAGAAAAAATAACTTTCACCAATGAATGGGGATTTTTTCATATATTGTGATGCCCTTTGGTCTAAAAAATGCACATGTTTCATTTTCACGAATAGTTGTTCAAGCATTCTAGGATTTTATTCATATTTTCTTGCAAATTTAATTGGATGATTGGATGGTGTATGGGCTTGTTAAGGATCATTGTGACAATTTGTGCTTAATGTTTGAAAGATGTAGATAGTTAAGAATCTCTTTAAACATCAAACAGTACATGTTTGCTACACCTTTCAGCACTTTGTTAGGGCATATTATCTGTAAGGAAGTTTTGTTAGTAGATCCAGCTAAGGTTGAAGTTATTTTCGGCCTGAAATAACCTACCAATCAAGGTGAGGCACGTGGATTTTTGGGTCATAATGGGTATTATATAAAATTTATCAAAGGATATGCTAATTTTGTCACACCATTAGAGGAGTTACTAAAAGGAAAAGGGATAATTTAATGGGGAGAAACGCAATAGCGCGCATTTGAGGTACTAAAGGAGAGACTTACTACAATTCCTATTCTACATTTTCCCACATGGGACCAAATGTTTCATGTACATGTGGATGCCTCTGTCACGACCATTGGTGTGGTGTTCGCTCATCCTAGAGAAGGTATTATAGATCATCCTATCTCTTTTTCCAGTAGAAATTTGACTCATGCATAGCAGAATTATACAACAACAGAGTGTGAATCCTTGTCCATGATCTATGCACTACATAAATTCAAATAATACCTTTTAGCAACACCTTTCATATTTTAAAATGATCATATGGCATTGAAATGCTTGGTAAACAAGACCATTTTAAAGGGGTGTATATGTTGAAGGGTGCTTTTATTACAAGAATTTGATTTCACAGTTGTGCTAAAACCAAGTAAAATTAATTCTAGCCCAGAGGATTTATCATGAATTCAGTCATGGGAGGACACACAAACAATTAAAGATATAATTCCAGATGCATAGTTGTAAAGGTTACAACGTGTGCCTTCGGAATTAGAGGATATTTCTATCTTTTTACATATAGGGGTGGCGCCAGAAGGAATGAAATCCTTGGATAAGAAACAACTTGCAATTCACGCGGCTCCTTTTATGTTGATTAGTGGTGACCTATAAAAGTTAGGTAGAGATTAAGTATTATGCAGGTATGTATTAGATCACGAGCGCACGTACATCATGGAAGAGGCTCATGGTGGTACTACAAGTGGGCATTGTTCAGGTGATACCACTGCGCACAAGATTTTACTTGTTGGATTATGGTGGGAGACCCTCTATAAGGATTGTAAAGCATATTGTAAGGTGTTTGATCACTGTCAATGCATTGGTAAACCTGGGAAAGGAGAATAAATGCCTTTAATACCTATTCCTAATGTAGACACCAAAATTGGGTCACACTCCCCTTGGTCCCTCGTCAAGTAATCACCTTGAACATACTCACCTTCAGCCCACTCTAATATTAATTTAATTCATTTAATTAAATTAATTCATGATCTCATAATATTTAGTATTTAAATATCCTAATTGAGATAATGCCCACACCACCACCTCACCTAGCCACCTCACCCTAAGACCTATTCTTAGTATGTTTCCATAACTAGCTAAGACCTACCTAAGCCCTAATAATCAAAGCCTACATTCCCTCTAACCACATTCATGCCTATTAGAAAGGAATATTCCATTCTAATCCATGGAGGAAAAACTAAAAAGATCCAAGAAATCAAGTAGATCTACCCAGTTTAGTAAACCTAGGAAATCCCTCCCTAACTGAGGCCGATCACCCTAAACTGCCATCGGTCAACTCGAAACTATTTTTGGTTACCATTTATTCCCCAAAACAACCTTATTTTGACATTGGCACATTTTCTAAGAGCAAGAGATGAAATCAGAGCTGCATGCAAGCAGAACCAACATTCATACACACATCAGAGCATCCACAGCCAGCATTATAAGCAATCACCAAGCCATTTGCATTCACAAGAGCATCCTAGGAAGTTCCATTACCACACCAAAATCCATCCCTCTGATCAACTATCATTTCCATCCAGCCATCAATCTCTTATAATAGTAAGTATTTTGTTAACCAACATTCATCTACTATCATTTTAGTAGACTCTATTACTTATGTTATCAGTTTCTACTTGTATTCCCATTCACCCATCATTTTCCTTCATACAAACTTGATCATTCCCTCACCCACACCATGAAACTACCCATACCCTACTGATAACTACCCCTGAGTATACCTAAGACCTACATAGACCTTTTCATTGCCCTCTCTATTTCCATTTAGCCTTAGATCTGTCCTCACTCCAAGATTTTATTAATTTTCCTCTACCCCGACTATACCGACGCCGCCTTCCCATAACCATCGCCAGTTTCACTTAAACTGACATCGTTCATACCAGACCGATGTTGGTCTCTTTTTTTTATGCTCATACTAAGAACAAAGCCTAAAATCCCCACTAAATACCCCAAACAACCCAAAACCAAACCCTGACCAATACCAGTACTCTGACAGATACCTTGCCCTTCAGATTCAATCATAGCTTAGCCTGTTGTGAATGAATTTTCTTATTGTAGTCAAATGAGATACCTAAATCATTTTAACTACAGTAGGATTTCATTTATTGTTAACATTGAATTGTTTTAAACAATGGATTGGCATCCGTCTATGGAGTATCACACTTCCCGGATCTAGCATATGTTAGGCAGTCCACTACATATACTTTTTAACTTCTATTTGGTGGTCTTGTTGTTTATTTCAGGTAGTTCCTCCTAACCAAAAGGAAGCTCTCACGATCAGCTATGGATCAAGAATTCATACGCGTGAAACAACCTTCAACTAGCCTTTTAACAGGTATTCCTCCTAGCCCTTTACCCTTATTGGTTTCATCAATATTCAAAGAAACGGTCCAAGAATCAAGTGAAACATTTTGGCACGCCCGGTGGGACCCATTCGGGGTTCTTTGAATTTCTTCATTTATAGGTGAAAAGTTGCATGTTTGTTTCCTTTCTGAAAGGTTCTCACATTAAATTTATCCCTTGGAATCTTCTTCTCTTTCTATTGTCTCAAAGTAATCATGTTTTGGTGCTATAAAAAGAATTATTTTATTTCATCAGTATTGCATTAGTGAAAGATCATACTCTCTCCTGTTCATCTCTTTGTTCCATCGAATTCAATATTTCCATTTGGTCTTAAAATCAACTGCATTTCATTCTTCTTTTTTGCATTAGCTCACACTAAATGAGGGCAACCTATACGCTGGAAGTCATTCCCAGCTGATGGTTGAAAAATGAATCATAGAAAATCACTTTCTTTCTCTTTCTCTCTCTCTCTGAGTCTTATCCAAACACCACAAAATTGAATATATACATTCATAAACAACATCTCTCCCAGAAGAAGTTGTAGGTGATCACATGATCACGACACAATGGGCACCTAGCTCGTTACTTCGGTCGAGTCATTATCTCAAAGGACGGCCCACCCCCACCATAACATACATGAAACCTGTCCCTTTAGATATCTTTCTTCGTAGGAATCCTTCCTCACCAAAAACTATATTCTAAAGTTCATGAGTCATTCCTTAATAGCATAAGGTGAACAAACATAATAGAAAAATCACTCTTAAGATCGTATTTTTCTTTGTGTTTCTGTTTGGCTTGCGTTTTGAGGTGAGAGGACATGTTTTTCATCTTTTTTATTTCTCCTTGCACGTTCCTTGTCATAGTTGGTGTATTCCAACTTCGTCTGTGTTCTTGGACCCTATTTTCATCATTCTCATGATTTTGGATTTGATTCTACATTCAATTTTAAATCACAACCACCCTTTCTTCATCTCTATTTCAATTTCATAGTAATTAGTGTCGGTCTAGCGACCATCGTCGATTACCCTCTGATCATCATTGGTTTTACCCAACTGGATTCGGTTTACTATTCTTTTGGTTAACCTACCAAAAAGGACACCTGCTTCACCTTCTCTGTTATTCAGAGTCTATATGACTCTCATCATCTTCTCTATCCTGATAAAATCCATCTATAGCTTATCTACCTAGAAGATTATTAGCCTTTTGCCTTATTTTGGCAAACTGTTATTTTCCCTAGTGACCGACTGCAGTTAGCTTTGACCGACTGCAGTTACCTCTGACCAACATCAATTTACCTGAACTAGCATCGGTTAGCCTGTGTAAATTCCATCTGACATTTTCACCCCAATCCACCTACCACTGCCTATTTTTCCCCATTTCTGCTCTATTTTTGTGTCATTTATAGAAAGTAGTCCTACCAGATCAGCACTTGTTAACATGGTACTGACTCATCACCAATAAAACACCCTCATATTCCACATTAGTCATCAACCACTCCCACCTATTCCTTCACTACCTTCCATTCTATCACCCATGGAGCCTATTCAACCTATCTCTATCGCCACAGGTGATGAGGAGTTTGCACGACTCCTTGACCAGAACCCTGTCACCTTACAGTTCTATCTTTCCCACTCATCCACTCAAGATGCCTTAGGTCAGTTGATATACATCATGCCCATATCTATCCCCTCGACACTCGTTCCTACTCCTGTGTCAGCCCCTTCTATCTCCGCGCTACCCACACCTACCTTTCCCCCTATTGTTTCACAGCTAGGACCTATACCTACTATGACCGCCACATCTTCCACATCTATTACACCCACAACATCCACTATACCTTTTCCAACCACCCAGAACATAACCTCATCCGCGCCTACTATCTCACATATACCCATAGCAACACAACCACCTCCAATGTCGATGACCCCTACCCCATTTCAAAACATTATCCTTTCTATTCTGCACTCCTTATCCCCCATCGCTACTAGAGTCACCTTGACCCTTCCACCTCCATATACTTACTATCAAGAGCCTCCCATTTCATCTATCATTCATTCCAGGTACGTACCTCCTATCTCACTCCCTCATTCTCAAGCTACCTATGTGGAATCACCATATACTGGAATGCCACCTCCATCGTATGCCCAACACCAACCCTCTTACACTACAGGAGGCACCCATCCATCACCACCTACAAATGACCAAATTAAGTTAATGATGCATAAGATGAAAACATTGGAGGCATTGGTTTCTGGCTCCTACAACACTCTCACCTATGATGAGATTTGTAATGATCCCATACACCCCTTCATTCATATTCGTCCATATCCCATACATTGGGAAATTCCTAAATTTAACAACTGCAATAGCAAAGAGGACTCACAACATCATTTTCGGTCTTTCAAACATAGGTACTATCTGATCACCCATGATGATGCTTTTCTTCTGAGGACCTTTCACATGTCTCTGACCGGGCCCACATTAGACTGTATAGTGGGTTACGTAGACATTCTATCTTCTCATTTAATCAGTTAGCCCAAGCCTTCTTGGATCACTTCTCCATCAATGTTATTAAGAAGGTTACCATGACTAACCTCTACTCTACGCGTTAGTATGACGATGAATCTATCACAGATTTTGTCGCTCATTGGCATAGCCTGATCAATTAACTCACATTCCAATTACCACAAACTGAATGCATAGATCTCTTCACACAGGCTTGTGCTAGACATATTTTTCCGACCCTGTAGGTGTATACTTTCCAAACCTTCTATGAGGCATTCACCATGGCACGAAAGATAGAGATTCAGACCATCAAAGAAAATAAAATCCAACTATGAAATAAGAACACGGCATTCAAGTCAAAAGATACCTCTTCTTCTTCAAAACCACAGAATAATTATTCAAAATCCAAGGGAACCGCTAACGCAGTGGTACTCAAGGTCGGCCCAGCTCATCCATCAAATCAGGCTAAGCCCTCATCTAATCTTTCACATGTTCAAACTTTTCAATTCAGATGAGAACAACAGAAATACATTCCAATTGGGGAACCTTATTCTTCTGTTTTAGTAAATATCTTTAAAACTAGGGCCATCACCCTTCCTCCCATAAAACCACACACTGGTTTTGATCCTACTCGCCCCACACCTACATGGTACAAAGAACATGACTTCTACAACTATCATCAAGTAAAAGGTCATAGTGTGGCAATTTCATCACTTTCAAGAATATTGTCCAGGAAATTCTCAAGAATGGCAAGTTATTCTTGGATAATCCGAATGCACCTGCCAACCAAAATCTGCACATCTTTAAGAAACCATTTCCCAATCATGCCCCTTCTTTTGATCAAACTGGAGAGACCTCAACTAATGATAGTCATACCCATGAGGTCCATGCTATTTTCAGTGATGCACCAGTTGCTTCCCAATTACCTCATATTCCTTCCATAGAGGAAATCATATCTCGAAGTCCTCCATCTACACATGAACCCACTTCACCTATTCCTCCACCCACAGAGAAACACCCTTCATCTCCTCCCTCACCTATGAATGAGCCTCCTATTAAAGTAAATACCACTTCACCTTTGGCTTCTCCACCTAGAGAGTCGTTACCCGTAGTACTTCTCCGACCCATGGGAGATGCTTGTTCATCTCCTCCACCCACAGAGGAGCACCCATCATCTCCTCCACCTATCAAAGATCTAGTAGAAATTTCGTTACCTCTAGGTGACCATTCTCCATCAACCACTCAAAATCATGCCAACTTTCCTTTGGCTCTATTACCCACAGAGGCTAAAGCTAGTGATTTCCCTATTTCTAAAAAACATTTTATGGGAATCACCATTAGATCCACATCAACCTCACATACAGTAGTGTCATTCTCACACTTAGCTTATCACCTAGATTATGTGGATAGAGCCTTACTTTGGGGGTGTCTTCTACTTCCTATCTCAACACAAATGCAAATGTCACTCACTGACACTTCCACTATATATCCAAAAGTGTTTCGGCCTATCAAACCAAACACAACCACAACTATCACAAATTCTCCCATGATACCAATCATGGCTCAACTCACACCTCTACCCATAACCCAATGGGCATCTACATCCAAACCTACATCTACATCATATTCCTTGCCTAAACCTATTACTAATTTAGGGGTCATCCCAACGGCTAGTCTTACTCATCCACCCGTCAAATTAGATCTAGCTACGTCCTCCAAAACTAACACCAAACTCAACCTGACCCCTAAAAAGAAGAACCAATCTCCTAGGTCTCATACCCCAACCTCGCCAACCACACCCTCATCACCTTCACCTCTTCCTTCCATCTTAGGACCTCACCCCTTGACCCTGGATAAGAAACCTCCACCCGCTAGTAAACTCGAAACACAACAGCCCATTTGGCCCTCGCAGACCTCTAATATACCCAAGCGCCCCACACAACCTCCACCCACACCTGTAACATTTTTACTACCCATACCTCCCATACCATCAATAACTTCTTCACTACCCATGACACTTTCTTCCCTTTCCCTCACACCTCTGACACAACCTACTCCACCTACCTCCACAGCACCTCAATTACCCCCATGGGTAACCCTCCATCTTCCACCATCTACTTTTCCCTCTACATCTCATACACCCATAACATCTTTACCTAAGAAGGTGCAACCTAAAGGTAGAAATCCTCTACCCTTCAATAAGGTAATTAAACCCACCACACACTCTATTACCAGTTCATCTACCATGCCCTTACCCAAGAAGACACAACCAATACCTAAGACCACACCAGTACCCAAGACCATAGCTTGACCCACTCCCCTTCTTGCAAATAATATTCCTATAAAATTAGCCATACCTACACCTAAACCCACATTCACCTCCCATTGTGATCCACTAGCGGGATCCTATACCAAAATCTTAACCACCCTCCTCGAAACTGATGTCATCATGTTACTACCTCTTAGACCTTTTGACCCACTCAAACCAAAACCAAAAGGGTTTGATGAAACAAAATTTTGTGCCTACCATCGTGTGCCAGGACACAATGTAGAGAACTAGAAGGCTTTGAAAACTGATCTTGTCCAGTTGTATCCTCCTGAAGAAAACTTTGATGATGATTATCTTCTTGATAAGGACCCATTTCACCAGCACCCATTTCCACAGTTCTTCCCCCATTGTCTACTCAGTGACAAAAATATCCACCCCTAAAACTCTTAGATCCACCCCTGAGATTCAAAATTAACATGGTTCATATCAGAGAACTTGCCAAACCTCCACCCAAATGTCAATGTACCCAGCTCATTTCATAAGGTTCCTTCCCACCTCTTTTCTTCTACCCTTCATGTCGGTACACCTTTCATGGCTCACCTACTTCACCTAACTCTCCACCTCAAATCAACATGATCCACATTGCTACCCGTGCTCAGAAAGACAAAGGAAAAGAAAAGGAAACCAACCCACCAACCAACCCTATACCCAACATTCCATCTACACCCACACCTAAATTCACCATCTATGGCCCCACATATCCTATTTCTAATGGGGTTACACATTGCATGATGCTCAAACAATTACATCAATATTCCCTCAAAATTTCCCTATATGACCTCATCCAAACTTCTGAATCCTATCGTCAAGATCTCATGGAGGTTCTTCAATCTATTAAGGTTTTACCCAATGACCCTACACCTGTAGCCTCCATTATTACACCTCATCATGTAACCTCTCTCACGAAATTACCACCTTCTTCTATACCTCCACCTACTCACCAAGTAGCCATCCTCAGCTTCTCCAATGAAGAGATCACACCACACCAAACTGATGACCCAAATCCAGCCCTTTTCATCTCCGTCCATATCGATAATATATGTATACTACGTGTTATGATCGATGGGGGTGCTAGCATTAACATCATCTCCTCCCATGCATTCGCTCAAATGCGCATACCCAAAAATTACATGCATAAACATCCTGTCATGTTGTGTTCATTTAATGACGCTATTACTTCTACACTTTCCACCATCATCCTCCATGTTTGCATGGTCCCCCGTATTTTTCTAGACTTATTTTATGTCTTGGAGGGGGAATTTCAATATAACCTGTTTCTTGGTATACCCTAGATTTGTGTCATTGGTTGTGTTCCTTCCACTTTACACCATTGTGTAAACTTTAATCATGAAGGACACACCTATACCATTCCATCTGACCCATCACCTTTCAAAACCTACAACATGCTTTATCGACCCAATGACGTGCTTATACCCATTACGGCGTCTACCTCCATGAACACCTCCTCTTCACCTACACCTCCACTCACCAGTGCCACTGCTACCTCAACCACACCTATATCCTCCATTCCTACCACTGCCACAACCTCCACGACTGACCAATCAGCCTCCCAATTAGTGGCCTCCACCTCCGATCCAACCTCTAATACATCATCTATTCCAACTACCTACATATCGACCACCGATCCCTTGGAAGGTTTTTTTCAATGCCTCACTTTGGGGGAGTATCACCTATATAATGTCAACACATTTCTCACTCCAAAAGAGTATGGAATCCTTCACCAACACCCTAACTATGATCACTGCATAGGAGAGTACCTCCTTTACGGTCCTCCCCACCTTCACACCAATATCACCTATGGGGGACTTGATGCTTCTACTCATATACCTGAACCATCGTCACAAACCCACCCCTTTTCTGCCGACCTCCAGTCACTTACCAATCGCTGCTTCACCCACACCTTCCTGCACTGATGTGTGTGGAAGGGTTTTGGTTTTGGATTTTATGAGCAAGGTCGTCACACTTTTATTCCATGTACTACCCATAAACATAACAACCGTAGTGATATCAACTTTGTTGTACCACCTACCAAGAAGGCTTGCATTGTACTCATTGAGGACATCGAACCTACTCCACCTTCTTCACCACCATCACCACCTTCACCGACAAAGTTGATGGATCCAGAATCCATTCCCCCTAAAAAAAAATTTCATAAACACCATTTCCTTGGGGCCTCTGAGTTATCAACATGAGGGCGAGGTCCCCCTCTTCTCTTCCCTTCCTATATCCTTAAATGATCGATGATGATACACCTTCTATTAATGTCGGTCAATGTCAGGATGATGAATCTATACTCACCTACCTTGGTGCAGAAGACCCATACATTCATCGGTCATTACCATTTGAAACACAAACCATGTTGAATGAATTGACTATGAAAATCAACATCCATACTCAGAATGACCCAAACATTCTAAAGATCGACCAATCTTTAGATGTTGTTGAATAGGAAGCCATCACTTCTTTTCTCAAAAATCATAACCATGCTTTTGCTTGGTCTTACACTAACATGGCTGGTATTGACCCCACCATAGTGGTCCACAATATCGTAATCATTCCTGATGCCAAGCCCATAAAAAAAAAGCTGAGGAAAATGCACCCTCACATTGCTCTTCTGGTAAAAGAAGAACTTCAGCGCCTTCTTTCCGTTTCCTTCATCTTACCCATTGATTATCCCTGTTGTATTTCTAACATTGTCCCTATCACTAAGGCAATAGGGGGACTTTGCATTTGCACAGATTTCCGTGACCTCAACCTAGCTTGCCCCAAAGACAACTTTCCTCTGCCTGGTATTGACCAACTGGTTGACCTTACCATTGGTCACGAGATGCTATCACTCATGGATGGTTTTTTGGGTTATAATCAAATCTTGTTTACACCAGAGGATCAACACAAAACTACATTCACCACCCCTTGGGGGACCTTCTGTTATCGAGTCATGCCTTTTGTCCTGAAAAATGTTAGTGCCACATATTAGCAGGCTATGACTTACATCTTCTATGACATCATGCACCATATATTGGAAGATTATGTAGATGATCTTCTTGCCAAATCTAAACACCACTCCGAGCACCTCGCCATCCTAAAAACTATCTTTGACCGCCTCATTAAGTATTGTGTTCTCCTTCAGCCCAAGAAGTGTGTCTTTGCAGTTCTCTCAGGAAATCTCCTAGGATTTATCGTTTCCTTACGTGGTATAGAGGTTGACCTTGCTAAATTCAAGGTAATTATTGAAATGCCTCCACCCACTAATCTACAGAAACTCCATAGCCTGCAAGGTAAGTTATAGTCTATTCTCTGTTTCATTTCGCAACTTTCTGATTGATATCAACCATTTCATCATCTTCTCAAAAAGGATGTTTCCTTTAAATGGGATGATGATTGACACAAATCTTTTGAGGCCTAAAAACAATACCTTCTCCAACAACCCATACTCATTCCACCTAAAGATGATCAACCCTTTTACCTATACATCTCGGTTACTGATCACTCCTTAGGGGCCATGCTCACTCATTGCGATGAACAACATAGGGAGCAAGCGGTTTATTACATAACTTGTACTCTTATGGACTACAAAACCTGATACACCCATGCTGAAAAAATTTTCTTAGCCTTTGTTTTTGTTGCCACCAAACTCTGCCATTACCTACTCAACCACAAAACCTATGTTGTGACCAACACTGACCCCTTACATTTCATGTATGCGAAACCTTACCAAAATCAATGGGTTACACACTGGCTTACGCTTCTGGCTGACCTTGACCTTGAATTCATCCAGAAAAATTCCATTAAGGGCCAAGCCATTTCTGACCAATTGGTTGACGCTCCTATTTCTGGAGATCAACCCTCTAACTTTGAATTTCCAGACGATTCAATTGGTACCCTTTCCCTGGATGAACCCACTTACCAAATGACACTCTTCTTTGATGGTTCCAAGTGTCAACATGGGGGTGGGGCTAGTGTTATCCTCATTCTAATTGATGGTGAACCCATGCCTTTGTCTTTCAAACTCGATTTTGATTGTACAAACAATATTGTTGAATACGAAGCACTCATATTGGTTCTCTAGGATGCTTACGCATTAGATGTCAAGTCAATCAAAATCTTTGGTGATTCTCAATTGGTCATAAACCAAGTCAATGGTATATGCCATTTTCGTAATGAGATACTTCAAAAATATAAGCAACATGTGGACATACTTTTGGCCACCTTCAACCGTTACGCCCTTCAGACCATCCCACATTCTACCAACAAATTTGCAGATACCATGGCCTACTTGGCTTCTCAGATACCCGTTTTACCACCGAATCTAAAATCTTTATCACCATACAAATACTCCAATCACCCTCTTATTTACCTCATGAAGTTTACTCTATCAAAACCACCACTCCCGACCCGAGTGACCTTTGGTATAAACAATACTCAAACTATCTTTCCCTCTCCATCTTGCCTCCCAACCTCACTCGTAATGAACAACACGCCTTTCTTAAACGGGTCTCTCATTATGTCATCATGGCTTTCCTCCTCTATGAGTGTGGCTTTGATGGTATTCTCTTACGATGCCTGAAAAGTTCTGAAATTCCCTATACCATTAAGGAAGTTCATGATGGCATATGTGGAGGTCACTTCAGTGGTCTTGTTGTTGCTAAGCGCATCCTTCACCTAGGCTATTAGTGGCCGAACCTTAACCATGATTGTTGTAACTACATTAAGTGTTGTGTAAAATTCCAACAACATGCCAATCTTCATCATACACCTATTCATGCCTTACAATTCGCTCGTGACCTTTGGCCCTTCTCTCAATGGGGTTTGGATCTTATCGGAGAGATCAATCCCCATTCTTCCTAGAGACATCAATGGATAATCACCAGTACCAAATATTACACCAAATGGGTTGAAGCCATACCTCTCATCTCCACAAAATCTGAGAAAATATGTGAGTTCATCAATCATCACATTATTTGTCACTTTGGCATTCCACATTGCCTCATCACTGATAACAAAAAATAATTCAAAAATAAAACCTTGTGGAAACTTTGCGACGCCTTCAGCATTCAGCTAAGTTTCTCATCACCATATTACTCACAAACCAATAGCCAAGCCAAATCCACTGATAAAACCCTGAACAAAATTCTCATGAAAGTGGTTAATGATATTGGGAAGGACTGGCATATGCACATTCCTTTCGCCCTATGGGCATAACGCACTAGTATTCACACTTCCACTACTACCACACCTTTTTCTCTGGTCTACAGTACATAGGTTTTTCTGCCTCTCGTAGTCTAGATTCCATCACTTCATATTTCTCTCCATGACATGCTCAATGATGATGACTTTCTCCATGATCGTTTAGCACAACTTGAGTTATTAGATGAATGTCATCTTAATGCTCTTAACCATCTCTAAGTTTACCAAAAATGTATCAAACGTGTCTATGAAAAACATGTCCATGAATGAACCTTCTAATTTGGTGATCTCATCCTGAAGGAAAATCAACATGTAAACAAATCAGAAAAAAGTAAACATGGAAAATTTGCTCCTAATTGACTTGGACCATACATCATGACTCATGCTTATGGATTAGGTGCTTATCATTTATCTTCACTAGATCGTAAACATGAACCTGAACCCCTTAATGCCTAGCATCTTTGACCATTCTACTGTTGAATTTTAGTCCTTCCTCACCTTCTTCCTCTTTTCATGCTCATCCCTTGAGCGCTATTCACTTCCCTCCTTTCACTATGTCATCCCTAATGATTAAATAAGAATCATGTGTGTACCCATCACTCTTTTACCCTCTCTTAAATATGTGTACCCACGGCTCTACACATGGTATGATTCTCATGGATACTTTTCATCTACTTTCAGATGATATCCCATGGTTGTTTCACCTTGCCTTCTGAACAAGAATTCGATTCTTCACCTTATTCTTGTCTTTGACTCAAAATCCCTCACATGGGATCCAACTCCTTGATTCAAACTTCCAATAAAAATATGACTACCTCAAAAAGGAAATCTTTCTCTCTACATCACTCCTATAAATAGACTCTCCCTTGAAGGACAGCTATATAAATTCTACTTCAATTCAAAAATAAAAAGGATAATCCGAAGCTTCCCACATTGATCAGTTTCACAAAGACCTCAAGGAGTTAATTTCCTCATCCCATATAGACTTCCCGCATTGATCAGTCTATGTCAAATACAAGTCAAAACAAAAAAAAATTTAGTCATGGACTTGCTCATTGGGATCTTGGATCTCTTGCCAAAAGGCATGCTACCTAATACAATATAACCTAAACATTTTTCACCTTCTCACCATTTGCACCTTCATTTCCTACCACTTCAAGAGACATTCTGGAACCATGACATTTGGTGAACATGTGACTATTCTTCACCTTTATAATAATCAATCATGCAATGTCTTTAGGGTCTTACATTCACTAGCTTATCTATGATATGATCCACTCGTTATGATCCTCACCAATAAGGTGGCTCTCTTGCATCCTCTTATCTTTTAAATTTCTTCATTACTTATTGATCATCCTATACAGGACTAGACCTCGATGCTTATCTCTGGGAATTTTTTCCTCTTTCACCATGTTATCCCGTAAAATTGACAAGGGAAATTTTACAGATAACCATACCGAAATTTTTTTCCGAGCCCTGCACTTCGCTGGAGGGATCCCTTGTGTTCGGAACGTTGTAAAATCCCTTTCCAGGAAATCTGGTTTTCCGAACTTAGTCGTTTTTGGTCTTTTTGGCCGGACGCATAGAATGACTATGCAACATCAACTTTTGATGCGCCCCCTTTAAAACCTTTGGCGCACGCTTTCTTGTGTCTACAGGCATTTTGGTGCGCCTCTCTATGTTGAAGCCTTCCTGCATGCGCCAAGGTGCATGCGCCTTCCTGTCGACAGAACATTTGTTGCACCTCTTTTTAGTGCGCCAAAGGCACACATTTTCATCTTTCGACAGTCCTTTCAGTGCGCCAAAGGCGCGCATAACTCCATGTTTGCATGGCTTTTGGTGTGCCAAGGGCACATGTTTCCATATGTCGACACTACTTTTCATGCGCAACTTAAAAGGTTGGTGGCGCATTTATTTGCCTTCCTGCCTATATATAGGCGCGCCTGTGCTGTCATTATCACCTGAAAAAACACATGATTTCTCTCTCTGAGCTTGTCAGCACCCCAGCCCCGTCGCTTTCAAATCGATTTGTGGACCCGTTCTCATGCTTTTTCATCATTTATATCTAGGTAAGTGGCCTTCTGTCTTTCATACATTTTGTTTTTGTGCTTTTTGGCTACTAGGTTGGTTCAGTAAGGATTGAAAAGATGAAATCATGAACTTACTATCCCTCCCCCTGCTATCTTTCCAATTCCTCCTCTTTCCAGATCTGCTGGTAGAGGAAGCTCTGTCCTAAAATAATAATAGCTTGGAACCCCTTTTGGTATAGCACCTCTCCATATCCCACAATGAAACTTGCAATGAGAGTTTTTAGCCTGATGTGGAAACCCTCTGGGAATCAAACCTAAAAATAGACTGTATTTTTCCTTTGGCACATCTATCACCCATGCAACATAAAAAACATTCGTGCCCTTGGCACACCTGTTGCCCCCGTTACATCATGAAAAACCATGCCAATGGCGCACTTCCCTCGCATGCTGCAAATGCTTCCCATGCGCCCCTTGGCACGTCAAACCTAGATGCAACATAAGCAATTCCTGCGTCCTTTGGCGCACCCAGCATCCATGCAACAGACCTTTCATATGCGCCAAGTGCTAATCCATAATAGGCACAGGCGTGTTCCTCATCGCAGCAACACCATGTTGTGCAGACCCTCCATGCGCCGTGCCAAGTTCCCTTGAGCGTGCAAAATGCACATGTTACACAAACCTTTCCTGCGCCTTTGGCGCACCGAAGTTCCATGCAACATAAAAAATACATGCACCATGGGTGCATCCTGTTCCCGTGTAACACAAAGATTCTGTGTGCCCTTTACAAAATGCATCCACATGGCACAGGCGCACTTGTCCTTACAGCAACACAAAATTTCCCCTACAGCGTCTGTGTGCCATGCGCCCTTCAGCGCTGATTCAAACCTTGCAACATCTTTTTCCTGTGCGCCTTACCTATTTAGCTCTGCAAACTGCAATATACGTGCGCCATGCGTCCCGAGGCCTTTAAATTGCTAACTCTTTCTTTTGTTAGCATTTCAATGGCAAATCAAGCACCTGACACGGCTTTCTCCAATTGGGTTTCTCTTCTCATTCTTACAGATCATCAGCTAAAATCAGAAGAACATATGTCAACATCAAGCAAGAGACCTACCAAATCCAAAGGCAAGGCCAAAATCACAGAGGAAGAAATGAAATATAAGTATCAGAGGGTCAGAATGCCCGACTCCCAGGCCGAGTGTGATCTAGACATCAGAGATTCAGAATTGGGGCATATTGATATGGAAGAATTCTGGGTCAGGACTCAGAAAGTTACAAGAAGTCCATGGATGGACAAGCTGATAGGCAGTGCCCTGCACTTCGCTGGAGGAATCCTAGTCAGCGCCGTTAATAATGAATTCATGATGGTGGTTGCCCGGTGCTATAACAAAGACACAAGATGTGTCGTGAATGAGAAGGGTGAGGTCATAATCAACCTCACTGCCCACCACTTTGAAATAATACTCAGCATTCCTCATCACCGGAACTTTTTGGCCGTCAGCCAAGATGAGTGCATTAAGGCATGGGAGGACAATGAAGATCAGTGTATGCAGTTGATGAACAAGGTCTATCTCAAAAATAAAAAGGTAGTGACCCGTTGGCCAAAAATCATTCACCGTAGTGATTTTTCAGAGGAGCTCAGTGACACTATCACGTTCCTGAGCAGGGTGTTTGGGCTTCCTGATGCCCACTTTTTCCACAAATGGATGTTGCGGTACCTAGAGACTATGAACAAGAACATGCCCGATCAACGTTTTTGCTAGGCAGAAATAATAAGCAGCACGATCTCTGAGCAGCTACAACAATTTACCACAACTGGGAGATTCTACACTGCAGCTTCAGAGAGAGACTATCCAGCCCTGATGCGGAGTGGAGTTTGGCCCCAGGTCAAAATTTATGAATACTATCTAGAATTGAAGCTGGAGAATAGCATCCCTCAATTTACAAAAATCAACGATGCATTCTTCTACTTCATCATCTGCCTGTTGAGGCCAAATATGACTTACGGTCGCACAACCAAGAGTATAGTGGCAGCCACTGAGAAATGGGGGGCCATGTTCACCCAATTCCCCACATTCACATATCTGAGGGCAGCCAACTTCTTGGGAGAGCCAACTAGATTGCCAAGGTATGCTGGGCCCAAGTTGATTCTGCTGGAGCTGTCAAGACATCTAATCACCTACCATGAGAAGTGCCTCAAAAGAAAGAAGGGTGGAACTCCTTTCCCCCTCATAGTGGGTAGGTATACATGTCATACTCATCACAAGGCAAAAGACATGTTTACAGAGCTGGAGCTGCTAAATCTGAAACATGACTTCCCAGCAAGGCCTACCTTCGACCCGAGGAATTGTCTTCCTAGGGCCAAGCTCGATCCAATCCACATCCCTCAGATCGAGGATGTTTACATTGACCTATATCATGAGGTGGAGCTTAGGAGGAAGGACCATTCTCGGTTGGCCTTGGTAGAAATCATCCAATACGGGGTAGCCATCGTCCCCGAAGGCTACCAAACTACCGAGGAGGAAGTAGATCAAGTTTATCTTAACACAGGTGGGGATGATTGGCCTTTTGCGGAAATTGATAGAACCAAAGCTCCTCAGACAATTGAGGAAAGGATCAAGGAGACTCTACGCAGGACAGAGCATTGGTGCCAAATGAACGGGCTCATCTACCTCGGAGTCGATTTCATGACCTCTCCATTGGGTAACGCACCTCCTAGATCAAAATAGCAGCCTAAAGGCAAGGGTAAAAGTAAAGAGGGTGAATCCAGTGCCACTCAGGAAGAAGCTCCTTAGAGTCCTCCTTCCGCTGCATCAGAACAAGTTATAACTCTGGCTTCTCCAGAGAAAGAAGCAGAAGAGGATGTTCCAATAGGCCCATCCACTCAGGATGTTGGCACTGCTACAACAATTGAGGTCCCTTCTGTCCCTTCTTCTTCTCCTCCTCCCCCTCCTCGAGTGACTCAAGCGAACATTCCTTCGGTCGTGTCCTCTCCCCCTTCTTCTACTGTTCCTCCCGCTTCTTCATCCATCTTCTCTTCTCTCGCGGACCTATCCCCCTCCATTTATTCCCTCATCTCTGAGCTCCCTTCCCTTCCTATGTCTTCCTCTCCTGCAGTATCTCTTCCTCCCGTGAGCACTTCCTCGGCTTCCCTCTCGATGCCACCTCCAAGTGTCTTTACTTTTTTCCCTTCTACTACTGCAGCTGCCCCCTTCTCTGTTTCTGGCCCTTCTCCCATAAGTCCAGCTTGGATCTCCCAGCACTTAAATCTGTAGAAAAGAAAATTTCCCATCGCTCTGATTGACTTTTCCGTCATCCCGTCAAAAGGGGCAAAGAAGTAGAAGCCCGTCATGCGCTTCTCTCAGAGTGCTTTGGGAGAGAGGGTAATGGAGATCGTGTACCCCAATCCCCTCAAGGATAAAAAGGATCTGTCCCCGATAGATTATACAGTGACCCAAGTCACAATGGGTACATCTTCTGAAAGCCTTCAGGAAGAGGCCCTATCTGTAGTCGACTCCCTCTGCAAGAAGCTTCAAGAAGCTAAAGAAGAGAAAAGGCTATTGAAAGAGCAAAACAAACATCTGCTCCAAGCCTTACAAAAGATGGGCAGTGCACCTCCCACAACTGCCACTGAGACTCTTGTGCCTCTGAGCCAGGATAAAATTGATGAATATGCAAAGATCAGCGAGCAGGGCATGGCCGTTTCCACTTGGAGGAGCCAGATCCTCAAAGACAGTGAAAAAGTAATCGCCAAGTTCTCTGATTTATATTTGAACATCAACAAGGTGAACAAAGAGTTCCAAGCGTTAGCAAGACCCGTATCAGAAGAGCTGGACCATGCTAGGCTGCAGCATGAGACCTTTCAACAAATTTTCGACTGTTCAGTCGAAGATCTGGTCAAGTTCGGTGTCTTCGGTCATCCCAAAGCCCTCAACAAAGTCATTTCCACTCTGGACTACCAGATGGATCAACTGGGGTTTGTTCTTGAAAAGATCGATAAGGTAAAGGAAGAAGCCCTGGACACGATGCACCAAATGGAACAAGTCGTTCTCAACATGTCTCCAGGGTTGCTTACTCCTTCCTTCACCTTAAGAAAAGTCGATGAAACCATTCAGATCTTCAAGGAGATTGTGTCGTGAGGGCTAGGGCCAAAGGTCACTTTTGACGCAGAGTCTATCAATAACCTACTGGCCTGTCGGGATTTCATTGGGTTCCTCATAGAAGCAGAGAAAGAATATTCCAAACTCCCAGAGAAGCTCATAGATGAGCGGGAGACTTGCGAGGTGATCAGCGAGCGACATAAGGATCCTTCTTAGGATCAACTAGAGCCCATGATCAGCAAGTTCATGGAATACCGCACCCAATTCGACATCTCGTCACCTGAGCAGCAGCAGAAGCAGGCTACTCCCTTTCAGCCGTAGGATGACGATGATGAATAGTGGCTTCTTCTTCTTCCTCTTCTTCTTCTTCTTCTCTCTCTTCTTCGACTTTCTTTCTGTGTATCTCAAGTATGTTGGTACGAATGATGATATCATCCATGTTGCACCATGGGATGATGTCATCCATCAAATTGTCAAAAGTCAACATGACTTTGAGATATTTTGTAAATAGGTGGTTGGCTCCTTTTTGCCTTCTTTTCTCTCCTTCTTCTATAAATACCCCAATACTTGTTGTATTGTGAATGAGTGAATATCTTTCAGATGAAAAATAGAAGTGAGGAGAAAAGACTTTGAGTTTTTTGTAACAGAAGGGATTATTAATACAATATTTAGACTTTGTGTTGAATACGTGTGTTATTTGCATCAGATCTTTCTTATGTCAGATCTATGTGTTTATTCTATTAAATTTTCTTTTGTTTTATCATCATTTATTCATCATCAGTATTGCTTTGCTCATTTATCCAAGTAGGTTTGGCTCTGTTTACTACCAATCCTAAAACATAAACCTTCTAACCTTTCTGCTTTGGAATTCATTTCTTTTCTTCCTTCGGACCTGCTCTTTCTTCATCTTCTCTTTATTTCCTTTCTTTTCACAGTCAGAAACACCCTACTGGGATGAGATCCCAAACCCCCAAAGGTAGAATTTGTGAGACTTGCACAGATTCCTACTAGTAGAATAGCAATAAACCAGTTTCGCTTTGCTGACTCAAAGAGGGGCTATGCCCTGCACACTGTTGGCTCGTTTATCCATAGATCTGCCCAGGCGACAGATTTTCAGACCAACAGTTTTTGGTGACTCTACTGGGGAACGAACAGTTCTATCTGATCTATGATAGTGAAAGGAGAGAAAATCTGGAAAAATCATAAAATTGCTGCCTGTTTACAAATCTTCACTTTTTGTCAAAAATCCAAAATTTTGCAAAAGTGACTCAAATTGAAAATTTTCTTCTGAGACCCATAGATCTGGCCTAGTTGGAGATCTTTAGTTTGCTGAGTTTTTATAAAATTTGTATTTTGCCGTAGATCTGAGTTTTTTGACTGTTTACCAAAAGTTTTGAAACCCTTTAAAAAAGTCAAATTTAGATCCGAAAATCTGCTTGCTAATCTTCACTGTCATTTTATCCTCGCTGATATTTTTCATAAGAGGATAGTTTTTAAATATTCAGAAAAGTACATGCTGCTTGTTTTTGTCAGAAAAACCAGAAAATCAGCAAGCACACCCAAAAAGAAATTTTAAATCTTCTTCATAACATCGTAGATCTGGAAAGTACGCTGGCAGGTGAGCCATTTATGCATAGCAGGCGAGCTCGTGGAGAAGTCGATCCTACTTTTGATCTGCTTCAAAGGAACAATTTCAGTGTAACACCGGTGCGCTTTTCAATGCTAAGTTCAGCCGATCGGTCAGCCAGAAGCGCCTCACCTCCATAAAAGAGCCAGTTTTCACGAGGAGCCTCCTCATCCCTTTGTAGCGCCTTGCTTCTCAGCGGAACCACACTTCCAGCCCATGTTATTTTTCTAGCCTTTCAAATGGTGGTACCATGGGGAAATGCTATGGGTCCCTTGGCTTTGCCACATCCTGTTCACGCGCTCCCTCACGAAAACTGAAAGAATTTTCCCAAATTCGACGGGAGCGGAAATCAAAGCATGGATTCGCACATATCTGCATTCATCATGTCATGCAGTATCATGGATGTAACTCATGAGGATGTGTCGGTTCACCTTTTTCTGGAAACTCTACAAGGGCCCGCAGCTGAATGGTTTCAACATTTGTCGGCCGAATCTATTACCAGTTGGGCCACCTTGCGGGATGCCTTTGAAGATAGGTACAAGCCTTCATAAGATGCATTTTCTTTGTTATCACAGATCACTCACCTGAAGAAGGAGGCCAATGAGACCATGCACAATTTTATCGCTAGGTTCAATGCATTAATTAACCGTATTCCTGTCGCCATGCTCCCAACACCGGAAAATCAGAAGTGTTTCTTCGTGAATGCTATGAGCTCAAAAGTAAGTTTCTTGCTCCTGCAAGAGCAGGTGGCTACCCTGATTCTTGCCCAGGTTGCTGCCATCCGAATTGAAGATAATTTGATAATATCTAGCGAATTGAGAAGGGAATCACCCAAGCCTAAATATTCAGGCCCTTCTCCCACTACTTCGTCTGATCCAACCTTTAAAAAGATGGCGAACAACTTGCTTGCATTGAAGAAGCAGTTGGCCCAAGCTTCCCCCAGTTCCTCATACCAGGATATTCCGCGGAGGAATTTTGTTCCCAACAATGTTTCCCAAAGGCCGCGCTTACCTACAACTGCTCTGTGGTTGGCGCTTGAGGCTCCTCCGGTCAACGCCTTAGCCAAAATTGAAGAAGAGGAGCAGGATTACGAAGAACCTTCGTCTCAAGGCGAAGATGATCAAGACGTCGGTGAGCCGACTGGTGACTCTACTATCGGGTATATGGAATTTAAGGAGGAATAATCTAATGAGGAAGAGGGTACCCAGGGCTATGCAAGTGAACAATCATACGCTGTTTTTACCCACTCGCAAGGAAAAGAAGCAGAGGTCACTGCCCATGTGCAGAAGGAGAATGCCGTGTCAAACGTGCCTCCAACCATTCCTAAAAGAGGTAATCCTCTTCTTGCTCAACTCCCTGTTAAGTCTTTTACAAGGAAATATTTTCCCCCCATCTCTCCTCCAAATCAGCCTTCTCATATTCCTATCAAGACCAGTACTCCTACTCCACCATCACGAAGTGAGGGACTCATTCCTTCACCAGCCCAACCCTTGGCCACATTTGATATCATAGATCATGCTAAAAAGACCAAGATCCAAATGTCTGAAGCTGAGTACCTTAAGTCAAATCCCGAACAGCTTATAAGATTAACTAAGTATATTCAAAGTCAAGCTGTTATATCTAATCAGGTTTCCCTGAAAGGAATCCTTTCCACTCCTCCTGAATCCCGCATAAATTTTGCCTCAACATCTGCATCAGGCAAGATAGAGCCTTTCTATCTCTCCCTCCTAATCAACGGCCACAAATTGAGTAACTGCATAATTGATTCTGGGGCTTATGATAACGTCATGACGGCAAAAGTCACCCATGCTTTGGGCCTCACCCTTACCAAGCCTTTTGGCAGGTGTTATTCCTTGGAAACCAAGCAGGTTCTGTTGATTGGTCAAATCAAAGACGCATAATTTGCATTTGCGGCATTCCCAGAGAAAAGAGTAAAGATGACTGTCCTCGTTGCCGATATTCCAGAAGCTTACGGAATTTTGCTGGGAAGAATTTTTTGTAGTGAGGTTGGTGGGGAAATTCATATGGACTGGTCTAAGGCTAGAATCCCCATCAAAGGTGTAATGCAGACATTGGAGCCAGAATCACAAAAGAAGTACTTGGTCACTAATTCTGAGGACCCCAAAGCTCAAATTCTTTTTGAATCATCAGGAATGGGGAACTATTTCTTGTCTACCGAGTCCGACAAAATGGTTGTTCTCGTTCGAGAAGAAGATCTTAATAAGATCTAGACTTTGTAGTTTGATGGCAGCTGCGCAACCAGTGGATGTGGTGCCGGAGCCGTGCTAATATCTCCCGAAGAGGAGGTTATACCTCTCTCTTTCAAGTTGCAGTTTTTCAACACAAATAATACTGCTGAGTATGAATCTTTGCTACTTGGCATGCAAGCCGCAAAGGAAAGAGGGATTAAAAATCTGAAAGTGCAAGGTGATGCAGACCTAGTTGTAAATCAAGTTAAAAGGATATATCAAGTAAAGAATGAAAGGCTCAGGCATTACCGTAACGCGGTGTGGGACAGCATCAAAGAATTTGATGCTTTTTCAATTGAATCCATCCCAAGAGCTTAGAATGATATGGCCGATTCATTGGTCGTTTCAGCATCTCTCATGCTCCCTCACCTAGGTTTGAAAACAAACAAATACACCATTGAGGTGGTTTTCCGCCCAAGCATGTCAGATAATTCTCAGCATTGGCAAGTATTCAACGATGACAATCAACTCATTACCTGTCTGGAGAAGGAGGAAAATTTTAAGGAATTACACTTTGAAGGATCCACTTCTATGTGCCGCAAATCAGTCACCGATCAAGATGATGAATCCGAAGGGAACGATGGCATATGTCAGCTCAAAGGAAATAAAATTCCGAAGGGCCTGGTTTCTCTGGAACGGTTGTTCGACAGGCACGATCGTTTTGTGAAAAAGAAAAGGCGAGATGATCCTGAATCATCCCTAGAAACCGAACCGGTTAATTTAGGTTCGGTAGAACACCCACAATTCGTGAACATTGGAAAGTGTTGCACGCCTGAAGAGAAGCAGAAATTTGTCAAACTGCTGAAGAAATACATGGATGTATTGGCATGGTCCTATGCCAATCTAAAGTCTTTTAAGCCAAAAGATGTCCAGCATGATATCTCGTTGAAAGAAGACGTCAAAGCCTTTCGCCAGAAGCAGAGGCACTATAATCCTAAGATCTCAGGTACTATATAGGCTGAAATTCAGAAAATGCTGGATGCAAGAATCATCTTTCCTATCCATCACAATACTTGGGTAGAAAACATTATGCCAGTGCGCAAGAAGAATGGGGAAATATGCATATGCGTAGATTTTTGAAATTTGAATCAGGCTTCCTTGAAAGAAAACTACCCACTTCCTATAATGGATCAAGTTCTGCAAGCAGTAACTGGATCAGAAATGTTGTCCATACTTGATGGTTTTTTAGGCTACAATCAGATTGAAGTTTCACCTGAAGATCAATTTAAAACAGCATTCACTACTCCCTGGGGTACGTTCGCCTACAGCAGGATGCCTTTTGGCCTAACCAATGCTAGCGCCACTTTTCAGCGGGCCATGGACTTGGTATTCAAAGGTATGATGGGAAAATTCATTGTCGTTTATCTGGATGACTTAAATGTGTTCTCTAAACAATGAAGTGATCATTGTGATCACCTAGAGCAAGTATTGGCTAGGTGCCGAGAACATGGGATTTCCATGAACCCGAAAAAGTCTATTTTTGGAGTCACAGAAGGAAAGCTGCTAGGGCATGTTGTTAGAAAAGAAGAAACGAAGATAGATATCGAAAGAGTTAAGGCTATTCAGAGCCTTACTCTGCCTACAAGCAAGACTGGCGTTCACTCTTTCTTCGGAAAGGTGAACTTTCTCAGGCATTTTGTTCCCGACTTTGCTGAGAAGACTCGCCACATATTGAACATGATGAAGGGGTCACCAACTTTTAGATGGAGCGAAGAAGGAAAGAGGTCGTTCGAAGAGATAAAAGCTTCCATCGCTCATGCTCCAGTCCTGGTATGTCCTGACTTCTCCAGGGACTTTATCATGTATAGTTATGCATCTGAGCATATTGTGTCCACCATCTTGATGCAAAAGAATTCGGAGGATGTTGAATCTCCGATTGCATTCATGAGCTCTCCCCTCAAGCCTCACGAACTAAAAATGTCTCAATTAGAAAAGCATGCCTTCGCCGTTGTCAAAGCGGTCAAGAACTTCAGGTATTACATTTTAAACTCTCATACAGTGGTGTTGGTTCCTAACACGGCAGTCAAATCAATTCTAACTCAACAGGAGTTAGGAATTTTGTGAGGAAATTGGATTGTAAAGGTCCAGGAATACGACCTGGATATAAAACCAACCAAGCTGGTAAGAGGCAAAGGCCTATGTCAGCTTATGGATGAAAACAAAGATTCAGAAATCCCTAAGGAAAAGGATGATTGTTTCAACGAAGCGCAAAGCCAGCTAGAGAGAGCCCATTCCCTCCCTCTGGTCCTATTTGTTGCAACCAGTGATGAGTGGTATTCTGACATTGCTTTCTTCCTCACCTACGGTGAATTTCCAACTCATCTAACTGTGAAGGAGAAGCACACTATAAATCTCAGAGCAGCCAAATATGTCATCTGGGATGATGGCTTATACAAACGTGGGATAGACGGTGTCTTCTTGCGATGTGTCGACAAGCCACAACAGGTAAAGTTACTTGAAAGTTTTCATAATTCAGCCTGTGGAGGCCATTTCTCCTCTTCCGTGATGGCACACAAGATCATCCGGGCCAGGTACTATTGGCCGACGCTTTTCCAAGATATAGCTACCTGGGTAGCAAAATGTGAACCTTGCCAGCAGTTCGTCGGCAAGCCCAAGTTGGCTACTTTTCCCCTCAGGCCGGTTGTCGTCAACGAACCATTCAGGCAGTGGGGAATTGATTTTATTGGTGCACTCAATCCCCAATCAAGTGCTAGACATAGTTATGTCCTAACAGCAACATATTACTTCACCAAGTGGGTGGAAGCCATACCTTTCAAACATACCACTTCCGAGGTTGTTTGTAGTTTCATTAAAGAAAATATTATTGTCAGGTTCGGCGTTCCCAATAAGATTGTTGCTGATAATGCTTCTAACTTCTCCTCACGAGAAGTTATTAGTTTTTTCTATGAATATGGGATAACTTTGGCTCACGCCTCAGATTATTACCCTCAGGGAAATGGTCAGGAAAAATCCAGTAACAAGAACTTGGTGACCATCATACAAAAACTGGTGGAAGAAAATCAACGGATATGGCACAAGTCTTTGTACGACGCTTTGTGGGTAGATCGCATTACTCCCAAGAGGTACCTCAGTATGTCACCTTTTCAAGTGTTATATGGAACTGATGCCGAGCTTCCTATTTCTGTTGAACTCCCTACTCTGCGCTTGGCACGAGCTATTGAAGATGAAACTTTCCAAAATTCTCTTGAAAAGAGGATCATGTATCTAATAGAACTCGAAGAAAAGAGAGTAAGAGTGGTCGACAAGATCACTGAGCATCAAAACCAAGTTAAGAGACTGTTCGATAAAAAAGCTAAGCAAAGAAATTTCCAAATGGGGGACCTCGTCCTTCTGTGGGACAAGCGAAGAGAGCCAAAAGGCATGCACGGAAAGTTCGATTCCCTATGGAGAGGACCTTTCAAGATCAAGCAGCTCAATGGAGAGAATAGTTTCTATCTCTCATATCTGGATGGAACTGAACTCCCGCTTCCCTACAGTGGGTAGCATCTGAAAATTTTCAAGAAGTAGAGCTTGCTCTCTTCTTTGTACAGTTTTCTTTTGTAGTGTGTTTGTTTTTGTCATGTGTTTGCTTTCCGTTCGTTGTGTGTTCCCTTTTTTTCGCCCTCCGATCGCCCTTGTTTTTGACTCTATTACCCAATGGATAGGCACATGAGATCTGGGATTCTCTACCCCCGAGTTTGCTCAGGGATAGTCCCCAAAAAGAGCCAGTTGTTATCCCGTAAAATTGACAAGGGAAATTTTATAGATAACCATACCGAAATTTTGTTCTGAGCCCTGCACTTCACTGGAGGGATCCCTTGCGTTCAGAACATTACAAAATCCCTTTCCAGGAAATCTGGTTTTCCGAACTTAGTCATTTTTGGTCTTTTTGGTCGGGCGCATAGAATGACTATGCAACATCAACTTTTGATGCGCCCCCTTTAAAACCTTTGGCGTAGGATTTCTTGTGTCTACAGGCATTTTGGTGTGCCTCTCTATGTTGAAGCCTTCCTGCGTGTGCCAAGGCACATGCGCCTTCCTGTCGATAGAACATTTGTTGCACCTCTTTTCAGTGCGCCAAAGGTGCACATTTTCATCTGTCGACACCCCTTTCAGTGCGCCAAAGGTGCGCATAACTCCGTGTTTGCATGGCTTTTGGTGCGCCAAGGGCACATGTTTCCATATGTCGACACTTCTTTTCATGCGCCACTTAAAAGGTTGGTGGCACATTTATTTGCCTTCCCGCCTATATATAGGCGTGCCTGTGCTGTCATTATCACCTGAACAAACACGTGATTTATCTCTCTGAGCTTGTTAGCACCCCAGCCCCGTCACTTTCGAATCGATTTGTGGACCCGTTCTCACGCTTTTTCATCGTTTATATCTGGGTAAGTGGCCTTCTGTCTTTCATGTGTTTTGTTTTTGTGGTTTTTGGCTGCTAGGTTGGTTCAGTATGGATTGAAAAGATTAAATCATGAACTTGTTGTCCCTCCCCCTGCTATATTTCCATTTCCTCCTCCTCTTTCTAGATCTGCTGGTAGAGGAAGCTCTGTCCTAAAATAATAATAGCTTGGAACCCCTTTTGGTATAGCACCTCTCCATATCCCACAATGAAACTTGCAATGAGAGTTTGTAGCCTGATGTGGAAACCCTCTGGGAATCAAACCTAAAAAGAGACTGTATTTTTCCTTTGGCGCATCTTTCACCCATGTAACATAAAAAATAGTCGCACCCTTGGCGCACCTATCGCCCCCGTTACATCATGAAAAACCGCGCCAATGGCACACTTCCCTCGCATGCTGCAAACGCTTCCCATGCGCCCCTTGGCGCGTCAAACCTGGATGCAACATAAGCAATTCCTGCACCCTTTGGCGCACCCAACATCCATGCAACAGACCTTTCATATGCACCAAGTGCTAATCCATAATAGGTGCAGGCGCGTTCCTCATCGCAGCAACACCATGTTGTGTAGACCCTCCATGTGCCGCGCCAAGTTCCCTTGAGCACACAAAATGCACATGTTACACAAACCTTTCCTGTGCCTTTGGCGCACCGAAGTTCCATGCAACATAAAAAATACATGCGCTACGGGCGCATCCTGTTCCCGTGTAACACAAAGATTCCGTGCACCCTTTACAAAATGCATCCACATGGCGCAGGCGCACTTGTCCTTACAGCAACACAAAATGTCCCCTACAGTGTCTGTGCGCCATGCGCCCTTCAGCGCTGATTTAACCCTTGCAACATCTTTTTCCTGTGCGCCTTACCTATTTAGCTCTGCAAACTGCAATATCCGTGCGCCATGCATCCGAGGCCTTTAAATTGCTAACTCTTTCTTCTGTCAAAATTTCAATGGAAAATCAAGCACCTGACACGGCTTTCTCCGATTGGGTTTCTCTTCTCATTCTTGCAGATCATCAGCTAAAATCAGAAGAACATATGTCAACATCAAGCAAGAGACCTACCAAATCAAAAGGCAAGGCCAAAATCATAGAGGAAGAAATGAAATATAAGTATCAAAGGGTTAGAATGCCCGACTCCCAGGCTGAGTGTGATCTGGACATCAGAGATTCAGAATTGGGGCATATTGATATGGAAGAATTCTGGGTCAGGACTTAGAAAGTGACAAGAAGTCCATGGATGGACAAGCTGATAGGAAGTGCCCTGCACTTCGCTGGAGGAATCCCAGTCAATGCCGTTAATAATGAATTCATGATGGTGGTTACCCGGTGCTATAACAAAGACACAAGATGTGTCGTGAATGAGAAGGGCGAGGTCGTAATCAACCTCACTGCCCGCCACTTTGAAATAATACTCAGCATTCCTCATCACCGGCACTTTGTGGCCGTCAGCCAAGATGAGTGCATTAAGGCATGGGATGACAATGAAGATCAGTGTATATAGCTGATGAATGAAGTCTATCTCAAGAACAAAAAAGTAGTGACCCGTTGGCCACAAATTATTCACCGCAGTGATTTTTCAGAGGAGCTCAGCGACACTATCACGTCCCTGAGCAGGGTGTTTGGGCTTCCTGATGCCCACTTTTTCCACAAATGGATGTTGCGGTACCTAGAGACTATGAACAAGAACGTGCCCGATCAACATTTTTGCTGGGTGGAAATAATAAGCAGCACGATCTCTGAGCAGCTACAACAATTTACCACAACTGGGAGATTCTACATGAATTCCTATGTTGTTTACACTGCAGCTTCAGAGAGAGACTATCCAGCCCTGATGCGGAGTGGAGTTTGACCCCATGTCAAAATTTATGAATACTATCCAGAATTGAAGCTAGAGAATAGCATCCCTCAATTTACAAAAATCAACGATGCATTCTTCTACTTCATCATCTTCCTGTTGAAGCCAAATATGACTTACGGTCACACAACCAAGAGTATAGTGGCAGCCACTGAGAAATGGGGGGCCCTGTTCACCCAATTCCCCACGTTCACATATCTAAGGGCAGCCAACTTCTTGGGAGAGCCAACTAGATTGCCAAGGTATGCTGGGCCCAAGTTGATTCTGCTGGAGCTGTCAAGACAGCTAATCACCTACCATGAGAAGTGCCTCAAAAGAAAGAAGGGTGGAACTCCTTTCCCCCTCACAGTGGGTAGGTATACATGTCATACTCATCACAAGGCAAAAGACATGTTTGCAGAACTGGAGCTGTTAAATCTGAAACATGACTTCCCAGCAAGGCCTACCTTCGACCTGAGGAATTGTCTTCCTAGGGCCAAGCTCGATCCAATTCACATCCCTCAGATCGAGGATGTTTACATTGACCTATATCATGAGGTGGAGCTTAGGAGGAAGGACCATTCTCGGTTGTCCTTAGCAGAAATCATCCAATACGGGGTAGCCATCATCCCCAAAGGCTACCAAACTACTGAGGAGGAAGTAGATCAAGTATATCTTAACACAGGTGGGGACGATTGGCCTTTTGCGGCAATTGATAGAACCAAAGCTCCTCAGACAATTGAGGAAAGGATCAAGGAGACTCTACGCAAGACAGAGCATTGGTGCCGAATGAACGGGCTCATCTACCTCGAAGTCGATTTCACGACCTCTCCGTTGGGTAACGCACCTCCTAGATCAAAACAGCAGCCTAAAGGCAAGGGTAAAAGTAAAGAGGGTGAATCCAGTGCCACTCAGGAAGAAGCTCCTTAGAGTCCTCCTTCCGCTGCATCAGAACAAGTTATAACTCTGGCTTCTCCAGAGAAAGAAGCAGAAGAGGATGTTCCAATAGGCCCATCCACTCAGGATGTCGGAACTCTGCTACAAAAATTGAGGTCCCTTGTTTCCCTTCTTCTTCTCCTCCTCCCCCTCCTCGAGTGACTCAAGAGACCATTACTTTAGTCATGTCCTCTCCCCCTTCTTCTACTGTTCCTCCCGCTTCTTCATCCATCTTCTCTTCTCTCGCGGACCTATCCCCCTCCATTTCTTCCCTCATCTCTGAGCTCCCTTCCCTTCCTATGTCTTCCTCTCCTGCAGTATCTCTTCCTCCCATGAGCACTTCCTCGGCTTCCCTCTCGATGCCACCTCCAAGTGTCTTTACTTTTTTCCCTTCTACTACTGCAGCTTCCCCCTTGTTTGTTTCTGGCCCTTCTCCCATAAGTCTAGCTTGGATCTCCTAGCACTTAAGTCTGCAGAAAATAAAATTTCCCATCGCTCCGATGGACTTTTCTGTCATCCCGTCAAAAGGGGCAAAGAAGCAGAAGCCCGTCACGTGCTTCTCTCAGAGTGCTTCGGGAGAGGGTAATGGAGATCGTGTACCCCAATCCCCTCAAGGATAAAAAGGATCTGTCCCTGACAGATTATACAGTGACCCAAGTCACAATGGGTACATCTTCTGAAAGCCTTCAGGGAGAGGCCCTATCTACAGTTGACGCCCTCTGCAAGAAGCTTCAAGAAGCTAAAGAAGAGAAAATCCTATTGAAAGAGAAAAACAAACATCTGCTCCAAGCCTTACAAAAGATGGGCAGTGCACCTCCCACAACTGCCGCCAAGACTCCTGTGCCTCTGAGCTAGGATAAAATTGATGAATATGCAAAGATCGGCGAGTAGGGCATGGCCGTTTCTGCTTGGAGGAGCCAGATCCTCAAAGATAGTGAAAAAGTAACGGCCAAGTTCTCTTATTTATATTTGAACATCAACAAGGTGAAAAAAGAGCTCCAAGCATTAGCAGGACCCGTATCAGAAGAGCTAGACCATGCTAGGCTGCAGCATGAGACCTTTCAACAAATGTTCGACTTTTTTGTCGAAGATCTGGTCAAGTTTGGTGTCTTTGGTCATCCCAGAGCCCTCAACAAATTCATTTCCACTCTGGACTACCAAATGGATCAGCTGGGGTTTGTTCTTGAAAAGATCGATAAGATAAAGGAAGAAGCCCTGGACACGATGCACCAAATGGAACAAGTCGTTCTCAACATGTATCTAGGGTTGCTTACTCCTTCCTTCACCTTAAGAAAAGTCGATGAAACCATTCAGATCTTCAAGGAGATCGTGTCGCGAGGGCTAGGGCCAGAGGTCACTTTTGACGCAGAGTCTATCAATAACCTGCTGGCCTGTCGGGATTTCATTGGGTTCCTCATAGAAGCAGAGAAAGAATATTCCAAACTCCCAGAGAAGCTCATAGATGAGCGGGAGACTTGCGAGGTGATCAGCGAGCGACATAAGGATCCTTCCCAGGATCAACTAGAGCCCATGATCAGCAAGTTCATGGAATACCACGCCCAATTCGACATCTCGTCACCTGAGCAGCAGCATAAGCAGGCTACTACCTTTTGGCCGCAGGATGACGATGATGAATAGTGGCTTCTTCTTCTTCCTCTTCTTCTTCTTCTTCTCTCTCTTCTTCGACTTTCTTTCTGTGTACCTCAAGTATGTTGGTATGAATGATGACATCATCCATGTTGCACCATGGGATGATGTCATCCATCAAGTTGTCAAAAGTCAACATGACTTTGAGATATTTTGTAAATATCTTTGTAAATAAGTGGTTGGCTCCTTTTTGCCTTCTTTTCTCTCCTTCTTCTATAAATACCCCAATACTTGTTGTATTGTGCATGAGTGAATATCTTTCAGATGAAAAATAGAAGTGAGGAGAAAATACTTTGAGCTTTTTGTAACAGAAGGGATTATTAATACAATATTTAGACTTTGTGCTGAATACGTGTGTTATTTGCATCAGATCTTTCTTATGTCAGATCTATGTGTTTATTCTATTAAATCTGCTTCTGTTTTATTGTCATTTATTCATCATCAGTATTTCTTTTCTCGTTTATGCAAGTAGGTTTGGCTCTGTTTACTACCAATCCTAAAACATAAACCTTCTGACCTTTCTGCTTTGGAATTCATTTCTTTTCTTCCTTCGGACCTGCTCTTTCTTCATCTTCTCTTTCTTTCCTTTCTTTTCGCAGTCAGGAAACACCCTACTAGGATGAGATCCCAAACCCCCGAAGGCAGAATTTTTTAGACTTGCACAGATTCCTGCTGGTAGAAAAGCAATAAACCAGTTTCGCTTTGTTGACTCAAAGAGGGGCTATGCCCTACACACTGTTGGCTCGTTTATCCATAGATCTTCCCAAGCAACAGATTTTCGGACCAACACACCACAATCAACTTATCATCACCCATACCTATTTTCCCGCAATTCAACCATTCCTACATGACCTCAACTCAACCTTTCCTATAACCTACCAAATTATTCTCATACCTCCTTATATTGTCCCTGGCTTATGGGAGAACTACATCAGCCTGAGGTCCCTTTTCACTGGGACTATATAGGCAGCACTCTAAGGGCATGGGGCCCTTGGAGGTTAGCTCAGCCAATCTCTACCCTAACCAATTCCCTCTCCCCCTTTCCTAGTCACATTCTACCCTAGTTAGTTTCATTTTTATATCAATAATTGGAAATTAAACCAAACAAACAACAATTGCTTCATATCTTTATCATCATCATTCCTACATTCATTATGTCTACCATTTCTTTACCATTATCATGCATTTTACTACATAACATCTCAATGTAACCCATATCATCATTAATTGCACAAATTAATAAATTACATACCTCAACCATACCTAAACCAACCTAAACTTCATCATAACTAATTCAACTTAGGCCTAAACCACAAACCTGACTCCATCCATGCCTATGACCTGACTCAATCCATGCCTATGACCTGATTCAATCCATGCCTAACCTGACTCAATCCATGCCTAACCTAACTCCATCCATGCCTAAACCACAAACCTGACTCAATCCATGCCTATTACCTGACTCAATTCATGTCTAACCTGACTCAATCCATGTCTAACCTAACTCCATCCATGCCTAAACCACAAACCTGACTCCATCCATGCTTATAACCTGGCTCTATCATGCCTACACTGCTTAGTTTCCATCACATATACAAATAAAAATAGCAAGATAAACACAACCATAAACACATCATGCCATAATCACCATCATCTCTATAAATCAATCATCTAAACATGTGTATCCATATACATGACTCTCAAATATCTTCAGCACACAAGCCGTTGTATATAAAAAAATTTCAAAACCTCTCATTTACATCCTCACTATCTTCGGCACACATGTCGGTATATATGTCAAAAATATGATATCAACAATAAAGTAATCATCAATGGAGCTCAATCATATCCCCATCTGATGTCCAAACCTGTCTCATTTTTCTTCTCCCTCACTCCTCTAACCTGGCATCTAACTGACCTCCCTTTGCCTTGCCCTAGTATGGACCCTGATGGTCCTGCCTCTAGAGATAGCCTCTGTGCACTAGTAGCCTCACCCTAAACTAACCCTTGGTCTCGCTGGCCCCCTGTACTCTCCACATTATGTGTGTGGGATCTACTCCTCTCAGTCAATTCCTATTGTGTTATGTACTTAGCACATGATAATACATATAGACCCGCTGCCATCAAATGATCCTGGTAGTATCTCACCTCACCCATAGCATCTATCAATCTAGTAGTAGGTACTATCTACAGTGGTGCCATCAGCCTCTAACCCTACCCTACTCCTACCTGTATAATGAGACCTTGTTCCTACCCCTGTGGTGGTGCCATCGGCCTCGGAGCCTGTGCCTATACCTGGGCATGAAGAGTCGTTATATGTGCCTATACAGTGGCCAACTGGCCCTACAAACATGTCACATGTCCTTGCATTGTTGCCAACTAGCCCTATAAAATTGTCACATGTGCCTGTACGGTTGCTACCTACACCCCATCTCCATCACCATCACCTCCCCCTCCCCTCGGTGTGGGTGTTGGTCCATGTACTCCCTGTGTCTGAAAAGTGACCACCTATACCTGCAGGGTCACAACCTGTGCCTTGACCCTTATCATATGTCCCTGCACTATGCCCAACTGGGTCACCAGGGTAGCCACATGCCCCTATAAGGCATCTCATTATACTGTGACAGTATCAAAATCTGGCTTCCCCGGCCTCGGCGGTACTACTTGTAGCTGTATAGCCCACCACTATTTGTACCTGTCTGTCACCCTGACATCATCTATCTATCAGTCAACTGACTGCTCCTCCTGCCTGGTCGGCACTATAGGTCGTGGTGGAGACATAGGCCTCTCCACATCATCTCTCCTATACTGAGGGAAGGGTAGGGGTATATCCAGTGGTAACCCAAACTACCTACTGACCCGGTCTACGAGTATCATCTCATGCTCCCCGGCCTACCGCCCCTCTATCCACCTGTAAATCTATGACCCATCCAGCTCATCCACCATCTACATGTATGAAGGATAGCCTACATATGGCCTCCAAATAATGTCCACACCATATAACCCCTACAGTAATCACCTGTAATAGGCTACATCATGTGTCACTCTAGCCGCTCGGCCCTCTCCCATCATCAACACCCATCCCCTATAGCCCACTCGAACAAAACCAAGCTCAAATGCATTGGCTCAGAGCATAGCAACTGGGTGCACACACATAATATGCTCATAGGTCCAACAATGTAACAAGAATGTGTAGCACAGGCTGAATTTTTATAGTCACCCATATGCTCACAGCTCCCTATATAGTTGTACCAAGAACACAGGCCCCCATGAAAACCGAGTCCTGATCTCCACCATGTCGTGTAGGACCCCCATCAGTGACCATGGGAATCTCCCACCCTCTGTATCAGGCAGTACAAAACAATAGAATTCCTCTATCAAAATTACTACTAACCTCATCTCCTCGGGGTAGGCTCGATACATCACCCCGTAACTCATACTGGCACTGTGGAATCCTAACAATGTCAGCCCCTCCCTAAAAACTAATAATAATAACTCCTTAGATTCCTCTTAGGAGATCGAGTACACTTTTATACTTACTATAGGTAGTCACAGGATCCTCTAAAAATCCTCTAGGGTGATCGTGATATCACCCATCAGAAAATGGAATGTATTAGTCACCAAGTCCCATCTATCGATGAGGGAAACCATCAAACTCGCCTCCTAGACTACGTGCCAGTAGCATCTGACACCAATCAGACCCAATCTGCCACAAGGATCCACTCCTCTCATGTCATCTCCCCCTATATCTCCAAAAGGAAGGGAGGTACTCTATCCCTCATTCATAGTTGGTCCCTAGCCTACATACAACCAATCATATTAATCAAACTTGACCACACCTGCATGTAACCTTGCTTCCCCCCTACTATACTACTTACCCTAATTAAATCAACCTTTCACCTATCTATGCCATAAATCAACACCACCTATTTACCCATGGTTCAGACCCTCACCTATTTTAATTTTTCCTCCCTCACTGATTTTCCTTATTCACCCACCTACCCATACCCATAAATTTTTCCCTACCTAATTATCCCTACCCCCACCTATCTGTCTTTAACCTATTCATTTTCGCTCCTTGAAGGCTTACCTCTTTAGCCTACTGACCGACATCGGTCAGCATCAACTAACCATGGTCCAATACTACCCAGCATCGGTCACTACATTTGACTGCTACTGGTCCTGACCCATCGACGTCGGCTACTAGTGAACCGATGTTGGTCACTGTCACAGCAAAAAACCCATGACACCCTGCCCTTTTTCCCCACACTCCTCCTTTCTACCCATTTTCCCCACCTAAACCTATCCAATACCTATTCCCACTCCTCATTGCCCTAAATCTACCCTCCCTTGTTCCCATTTTCTCATTAAACCCCCACATTCAAATTTTTAAAAAAAATCCCCCCCAAATAAACCCCATTTTCCCTCTTACCCGATTCCTACCCTCCACCTACTCACAAACAATCAAACAATCGAAATAGGTTCTTACCTCATTGCACTTCCATCTACATGGTGGAACCTTGGGCCATTGTGTAGGTCCACCCAATTCCTCTCCTACCTCTTCCATCACCAATCACTCACTGGCTCAATCAAATCAAATCGATCACCCAATCCAATCACCACACTCATTAACTTGTCTAACACCTGACGATCACTCACTCTACTGCTCACCAACTCAGCTCTCCATGTCGTTTGGTCTCTTTTCCCCTCTTTATCTCTCTTTTTGTTGTCTCCAACATGGCAAATGACAAATGATTTTCAAAAACGTGACACTTTTTCTTTTTATAACCATCCTGACTCGACCGGTGACGGTTTTCTCTTTACCGACATCGGTCCTATGCCCTAGTCTACCATGGATGGTTTGACCTCAAATGACATCGGTCCTCTTCCCTAGCCTACCATGCTCAGTCCATATTGACTAGAATCAGCTCATTACCACCATTGTTAGTTACCCTGATTAGTCTTATTACTACCCATTACCCCTACTTTGTTGGCCTGAATCCTTTTTACCTCACCCAGACCTGACTTGGACACTTCACTTTACCCTCTTGACCTCATCATTTCCACCTAACCCCTTCTTCATTCGGGGACTCATTATTTAACCCATACCTTGTCCCTACCCATGCTGTAACCTATCTACTTCGACCTGGAACATTTCTAGTGACATGTGACCTCATGTGCTCACTATACCTTGCTACATTGTTACCCATGTTGTTTTACCTAATGAACTTACCTTTCCTTTTTCCATGACTGTTTATCCTGACCCAACCTTTGGTGTATCGGAACATACCTAAACATTCATGCACCTAACCTGCAATGTGTTTTCTAACCATATCCTATACCTTGGATACCATAATCACCTCAACCTTGTTTGGATAAACCTATCGACCTTAGACAATGTAGAGTTTGCCTGCTCTTCAACTTGGTACTATACTGCAGTTTATACGTGTGCATGAATTTGACTGTTACTACCTTTGACCCTAACCCATTACCTGGACTACCCGATTGGACCTTTACCCTTTTACCTCCATTTCCCACCTTCCTCTTTATTACATTCACCTTTTATGAAACCACTCACCGATTCTACCTTCTACCTCATCATTTCCTAGTTTGAGGGGGATCACCTTCACCCACACATGGGGTAACCACATCTTATTTTTGTCAGTGTTGCTTACCAATATAAGCTACACAATAAAAAGGGGCAAAATGTAGACACAAAAATTGGGTCACACTCCCCTTGTTCCCTCTTCAATTAATCACCTTGAACATACTCACCTAACCATGGCCCCTTTCACCCCACTCTAATATTAATTTAATTTAATTAATTCATGATCTCATAATAATTTAAATATCCTAATTGAGATAATGCCCACACCACCACATCACCTAGCCACCTCACCCTAATACTTATTCTTAGTATGTTTCCATAACTAACTAAGACCTATATAAACCCTAAAAATCAAAGCCTACATTCCCTCTAACCACATTCTTGCCTATTAAAAATGAAGCTTCCATTATAATCTATGGAGGAAAAACTAACAAGATCCAATAAATCAAGTGGATCTTCTCAGTTTAGTAAACCTACAAAATCCCTCCCTAACTGATGCCAATCACCCTAAACCACCACCGATCAACCCGGAACTATCGTCGGTTACCATTGATTCCCCAAAACAACCTTATTTCAAGGTTGGCACATTTTTTGAGAGCAGAGATGAAACTAGAGCTACATGCAAGCAGAACCAACATTCGTACATGCATCAGAGCATTAAAAGCGACCATAGAGCCATTTACATTCATGGGAGAATCCTGGGAAGCATCATTACCACACCAAACTCCATCCCTCTGATCAACTACCATTGTCATCCAACCATCAATCTCTTATAACAGTAAGTATTTTATTAACCAGCATTCATCTACTGTCATTTTAGTATACTCTATTACTTTGGTTATCAGTTTCTACTTGTATTCCCATTCACCCATCATTTTCCTTCATCCAAACTTGATCATTCCCTCACCCACACCATTAAACTACACATACCCTACTGATAACTACCCCTGAGTATACCTAAGACCTACACAGAACTTTTCATTACCCTCTTCATTTCCATTTAGCCTCAAATCTATCCTCACTCCAAGAGTTTATTAAGTTTCCTCTACCCTGACTGTACTGATGCCGGTTACCAATAAC
Source organism: Taxus chinensis (assembly GCA_019776745.2). Lineage (NCBI taxonomy): Eukaryota > Viridiplantae > Streptophyta > Pinopsida > Cupressales > Taxaceae > Taxus > Taxus chinensis. The sequence continues at coordinate 89,837,851 of CM034154.1, read as the reverse complement.
TGTCACCGGTTTCACTTAAACCGACATCATTCATACCAGACTTACATCGGTCTCTGTTTTTTACCCTCAGACTAAGAACAGAGCCTAAAATCCTCACCAAATACCCCAAACAGCCCAAAACCAGACCCTGACTAGTACCAGTACTCTGAAAGAGACCTTGCCCTTCAGATTCAATCATAGCTTAGCCTGTTGTGAATGAATTTACTTACTGTAGTCGAATGAGATACCTAAATCATTTTAACTACAGTAGGATTTCATTTATTGTTAACATTGAATTGTTTTAAACAGTGGATTGACATCCATCTAGGGAGTATCACACTTCCCAAATCTAGCATACGCTAGGAAGTCCACTACATATACTATTTAACTTCTATTCAGTGGTCTTGTTATTTATTTCAAGTAGTTCCTCCTAACCAAAAAGAAGCTCTCATGATCAGCTGTGGATCAACAAGTCATACGCGCGTAACAACCTTCAACTAGCATTTTAAAAGGGTATTCCTCCTAACCCTTTACCCTTATTTGTTTTGTCAATATTCAAGGAAACGGTCCAAGAATCAGGTGAAACACCTAGTGCAGAGTCATTTGAGAAATGGGATATAGACCTTGTGGATCTTATTTCACTAGCCACGCATAGAATTGGACCACACTACATCATCACTTGCACATATTATCTTACAAGATGGGCAGAAGTAGCACCTACCAAGGATTGTATAGCAGCTACAATGGCTAGGTTCTTATGGGAAATTGTTCTTACAAGGTATGGATGCCCGTTGAGTTTGACCAGTGATGAGGGCACACACTTTTTGAATGAGATAATCAGAATTCTATTGGATGTGTTCATGATTTCACACCATAAGACTACACCATATCATCCTTAGGCAAATGGGACTACTGAAGATTTCAACAAGATTTTGAGCCAGACATTGACAAAAATTTGTGATGTTGGAAGGAAATATTCTGATGATAAAGTTCCTGCCATGCTTTGGGTGTATAGAACAAAATACAAGCGGTTGAACAAGGCCACACCCTTTCTGTTGGTGTTTGGTGTAGAAGCAGTTCTTCCAATGGAAGTCACATTAACTTCTTTGTGTATTACACGTGTTGGAGGTATAGTTGATGAGCACACTTTGGAAGAAAGAATTGATCAATTGATACAATTGGATGAGAGGTGCGCCATAGCATGTTGGCACCAGAAGTAAGAAAATGCCAGGTAGAAGGCATGGCATGACAGGCACATCAGGGACAAAAATCTTGAGATAGGACAGATGGTTCTTCTTTATGAATCTAAGTTTTCACGCCATCTAAGAAAGCTTAAAGTACATTGGTTGGGACCGTATATTATCACTCATATGCTTGAATCAGGCACTTATCAGTTAGAGACACTTGATGGAATATGGTTACCTTGTTACTTTAATGAGAGTAGGCTGAATCTCTACTATAAATAGTCTTCTTGGTGTTTATAATAAGGTAGTGTTGTCATTTAGACTAGGTTTTCTTTTCTGTATTTCCTTAATGTATTTCCTTTTTGGTAGATATGATTTGTCAATTTAGTTGGTGTTTTGTGTAATAAGTGTGTTTACGCACTAGAATCTAATTACCATTTGAAGAAATTTTATGCACTTAGGACTACACATACCATTGGTGTGGGTGGGTATTTATAAGTGGGTACATATAAAGGAATAAACTACTACAAGTGTTATTCAATTTTGTAGAGGAGTGGTTAGAAAGGAGATTGCTTTAAAAATATGACCATAGAGTGAGATAAATGAGGGAATAATATAACGTGAGGTAAGTAGTGTCCATAGATACTACTAGGGGAAGGCACAGTGGTGAGGTACTCATGTGCATGAAAGTGTGTTGAAGAAAAGTTTGTAGCCATTAGGTAGGAATGCGCACTAAAAGGTTATAGCTAGCGCACGAATATGTACCGTGTGGATATTGTGAAAATGTTCAATTAATGAGAGGATTGTTAGTTAGTGGAGGAGCAATAAATACACTAAATTTTTAAAAATCTCAATAAGGACGTGATGTGGGTTCATTTTTACCTTTGCGATCACAAGTATTTGATTGAGCTAACTGCAAACGAGCTGAGAAAATCATGTTAAGGTGCAGAGAGTTGTGAATCTAGACGTGGAGAGCAGACTGTTGGGCAAAGAGGTTTGTGTCCCTATTGGTGAAGGGTTTGAGTGAAGTAAAAGCATTGAGGAGGAGTTAGGGCACGTAGTTTCAAGTTAGGGCATGTAGATTCAAGCTAGGGTTTGAGTTTTCTTGTTATAAACGGTAAAAAGGTGTATTTTTATGATGGCACCAAAGAAAGCACCTACCACAGGCACCAAAGGAAAGAAGAAAGTAGAAATAGAAGTAGAAATTTCTCTTGAGAGTAATTTCTCATAGATGTAGTATCCAGAGGGTGTGATAATTAGACAAGAATGGGATTCCCACATCCGTAAGTGTGAGATAATTGACTACAACCATCGCACATCTGAAAACAAGAAAGAATTCGATGCATTTTTTAGTACAAATACCAACGAGTGCACGGTGGAGGATATGCCAGTGTATGATGACGTTGGAGAGAAATTGTTGAAATAGGTAGGATTCTATCGGTTGTACAAGCTCTTGTATTTTGGAAAGTATGAACCTTTATATCAATGGCTGATGAGAAGAGTTCATGAGGAATTTTTCTATTTTTTCAGACGAAGTGTTAGAATCACAGCAGCCCTAATTTTGACACTGACAATATTAAAAGGCACAGGGGTAGACTTGGCTAGTGACCTGACTAATAAAGTAGCAATCATGGAGACATGGAAAGAGTTAGGGTATACAAAGGGTCCACATAGAATGGAAATTGATAAATTGAAGAAGTACCTAGTGGTACAGACAGCTGTACATTTGGTGACCAAGTTAAATTATCAAGAGATATGGTCGCAAGTAAATACCATGTGGCTCCATATCATGAGAAAAATGTCTTAGGGAGTAGTCTATAACATATCAGGATACATTATAGAGACCATTATTGAGGAAGCGTGCACAGGTGATAAGATCAATTTTGGCGTTATCTTAATTTCTCTAGTATTTATGGAAATTGGAGTGCCTGATGGGCCAAAGAACAAGATTTGGGAATATCCCAAGGAAAATAAGTCCCTTGTGCAAAGTTTTGACAATTATTTATGTGAAGGGTCAATGAGTGGGCCATTTAAACAAAGGTAAAAGATGTGGTACGACTGACTCCATGTGGAATTTGAAGAGGAGTGGCACATCCCCAAGGAGCTAACTTTGGTATTTGGAAAGGTAGTATAGTTTGTGGTGTACCAAAACATATGCATCGTGTGGTTCATGGTGAGGGATGGGACATGGATCCTATGGTGTAAACTGTCGTATGCCTTCACAGCGTGCTACTTCCATGCATCATTCTACCATTTTACTGATGCGTGCCACCTGATTTTTATTGCAGACAAGGTAGACTGTGACTACCACACTCTGACGAAGACATATGTATATCTAGGATGGACTACCTATGTGGAGAGGCTCATTTCAGATGTTATAATCATGAATCCTATAAGCTTTAAAACTAGGTATATTGGAGCAGCACTCGTATACCTTTAGCTTAATCCCAAGCTAGAGAATAACAAGTATATGTAGATTGATTTTGCACTCCTAGTGCCACATAAAGGAAAGCATACAGTAGAGAACGTGCCAGCCCCAAATCCCACAGAATTTATAGAGGTAGATGATGAGGAGGAATATGAAAATAGTGACGGTTTATATTATAGATGCCGGAGGTATCCCACATACATAGTGGAGACTGAGCACGTGGGTACTCCACCACAGGTACTGGAAAAATACAAAGAATTAGACGTAGAAGCAGTCTAGGGAGAGCACTGCTTTAAAAGGGTATTGAAAATAACAAGGACCCAAGGTGCGGGAACCCCACATCCTGTAAGGAGATCACCACAACTCTCTCCTCTGAAAGAGACAATTGAGAAGAAAATGAGAAAGCTAAATCTAAATGAGGAGGTGGAGGAGTCTGCAGAAAGCATGTCGGGCACTCCTGTACAACCAAAAGATGTGAAGGAACTCAAGGATGAAGATCTGGAGGATGAAGAAGGAGTAAAGGTGGTAGAAGAAACAGAACATGATATTACTTAGAATATCGAAGATCAGACTCCAAATCTTGGTTCTCAAATTCCTAAGGGGACAAGAACAAAGAGAGCAAGTGGGGAGTGTGTTGTACCGAGTATGGGCTATACTGAGGACACAACTAAAATTTTCCACGCCCATTTCCGGAGTACAATAGGCCTTAAGGGGTTGTATGGATGGGATTTTATGGACCCAGACATGGCCACTATGTACATCAGGAAAAATATGTCCTGGTCAATGCAAACTCACATGGATGATCCTGATTTTGATGTATGTGAGGAGTCATGTATGTCATGAAGAAAGAAAAAGGTGTCATAGAGAAAGCACATGACTAAAAATCCCACCCTCATGTCTGATGAGCAGGTAAGCAATTCCTTAGTTAAGGTATCTACAGAAGTGGCACATAGGAACATAGATAATGTTATCACTATTAGAGCACTACGAGAAGATAACAAGGCCAAAGCTGTAGAAATAGCTCTTCTACAAGGAGAAAAGGACTTTGAGTAGAAAAAGAATGAGGCCTTCATTAGTATGGCAAAAGAAATTGGTGACCATGTCTCGAAAGCAAGACCGTACATGGAATCTAAGGTACCTTAAATGTTTCCTTCAACTATGCATCATGTGCATACCCTAGTAGATTTGGTGCTTGAGGATGGACTGGTTCACATGCCAATGCAAAAGGACCCTAAACAGGAAGTGGAGAGAGCAAGGGCCTTAGTAGTTAGAAATATTTCATCTTACGAAGCCTTGCTCCAAAATTTGCTAAAAGAGCTGAAGAAAGTAGACTAGGAATTGAATATTTGTGCAGCTCCAGAATCACTAATCCAAATAAGAACCATATTAGAGGATAATGAAGTTTTGAAATAAATGAAGGATGAGACTCTGGGGGACACAAAGTGATTGGCGTTAGTGAAGCAAAATCATGAAGACCTTGCAGCAGCATAACAACCGCATAAGGAAAGGCTGGATGAGATTGGAAATCTCATAGCATAAACTATGGATATTCTGGAGGGATGAATGTCTACTATGGCTAACATTGTCATAGTATTTCAGAATGATAAGGGAGACATGACCCAGGATAAGTTGGAGGAAATCATTGTAGATTTCTATTGGTCGTCAAATAGGACTTTTAAGAAGAGCAACAGTCAGGGGACAAGAAGTCCCTCCTCTTTAATGGGAGAGGTTCCCTTATTCAGAAACGAACTTATTTACAAATATACAAAACATGATTTTATGGTTGAACTTGGATATTACGAAAGTGTTTTCCACAAGGATCATCAGTTACAAAAGGACTGAGGAAAGGGAATACGAGGGTGAGTAGAAGAGCAACATGCAGAATTATAGATAGTAGAATAATCCTTTATGTATACGAAGTTGCAGTGAATTTAAAACAAGATCGTTTGCATTGGATGAACAAGATGAGATTACCAGACACAAAGTTCTATAAATAACCTTCTTCAGATTCATTAATCAAGGACACAAAGTTCCTTCTTGGTTGTACAAGATCACTATACCCGCAATATTTGAAAATATGCAATCAGTGAGACTAACGAACTAGAAACAAATGATCTTCACGAAATTAAATGAAAACACAGAGATAACAAAGATTAGATAAACAATGAATGGAAAGCCCTTTTGTATTGATTTCTCTCTGATCTATTTACACTTCCAGAAAATATGCCAAGTTCTTCCTCCTTCGAATGGCGTAGAAAATACCATTATATAGCTTACAAGTCAGTTACTTTTTGTAACCGTTTCTTTTAACTAAAGAATAGTTGAGGACTGCCAACTCGAAGTACCTCAACCTATTACAAAGAAAACAGAAAAAGAAACGGAAGAAGAGAAAAGAATGGGGAAGACAGGTGTTCGATCACTGAGAGGGACCCACTGACTTCAGAATCCGCTGTCTGAATCTCTTCAATGCCTCAGCTATGTCTCTGCCACGGGGAACTGACGTGTTGGCTGCAGACTGAGTCCAAAATCCCAGACACTTCTCCATCTCTTTATCAAACTCGACATGAGTATGATAATCTTTATTTGCTTCTTCGATGGCAGATTGAAGAGAGCAGATCTCCTTCATTTTTTCTTTGGAGATGGAGCTTTCCTTGAATAAATTGTCTTTTACAAAAGCTCTAAACTGAGCTTTGATCTCTTGTAAGGAAAGGGGCGCACCAGAAGTTTCATCTTGAAGATGACAGTGTATATCTTTGAAAGCCGAGACAACCAATGTCTTGAAGGCTTCGCCCTTCTGCCAGTTGTTTTTCATTTCTCCCAAAGCCTCCTCCAAGACGCTGATCTTCCACTCCACGCTGTAGACCCATGATTTTGATAGATTGTCCTTTACATCATCAAAAACTTTATTCGCTAGCAAAATGTTTTCATCTGTCTGTCCCATAAGGCGAAGGTCTACTATGCAACTGCTCCAGATTTTGAGCTCTTTATCCATGGTATTGATAGTGGAGGAGAGCTTCAGTTGCACATTGTTCACCTTTTCGTGGAGTTTGAAAACTTCATCGATGAAGTTTAACCCGGAAACAAGCATTTCTTCCACCATGGCTTCAATAGCTCTGCCATAGACAGAATGCTTGTGCATATCTTTAATACTCTGCACTTCATCTTGGCTTAGAATTACAGGAGGTGGGAGAGCAGTCAAGGGGGTAGGGTCCAAAACTTTGTCCTTAGAAAAAAGGGACTTGATGAAACCTGTGAGAACTTGGGCCTGTTCTTCCAACTGTTCAATAGTTTGCTGGCCCTTTTTTACCCTCCCAATGACTCTTGTGACTGTTTCCTGGAGGTTGTGAATTTCACCTTCAGGGGTAGACTCTCCCATTGGGATTCTCGAGAGCTCCAAGTCAGATGCCTGCAAGTCCTGCTCTGATTTATCCGTTGTAGGCTTAGCAATCTCCAGGAATTGCTGACCTTGAGCATCAGACACTATTCTGGAGGTGACTTTGGCTCTCTTGGCATGAGAAGGGGTGGTGCCCAACAAGGCTGCGACAACATCAAAATTTGATCCCGAGCTTTGAGAGGAGAATTTTCTCTTCTTTTTGTCGACCAAAGGTTGCACCCACGCAAAAGAGGAAGAGGAATCATTAGGAGAGGCAATGGGACCAAGAGACAGGGAGCTCATGACGCTCAAGGTCTGTGCAGCTGTTGACTCGAGTTGAGATGTGGGCGGGGCACTGGAGGCAATTGTGGTAGAAGAATCTACAGCACCTGGAAGCTCAGTGCTCTGCACTTCTTTATCTTTATCAGCTGGGTCTTCAGGAGCGTTTGCAGGGGTTGGCATTTCACTTTCTTCACTTTCACTAAGAACAATGATGTTCTCTGGCCCTATAGGAAAATTTGCCTGTTTTTCCTGGAGATCTTCTTCCATAGGTTCTTTCTTTACTTCTTTGAGTTTCTTCTTATATACCTGGGTGGATGAGGAAGGAGTAGATTCTGCAGGTCCCTGAGTTGATGAGGCAGGAGGGGTCTTCACTGGTGTCTCAGACCTTGGAATAGATGCTTCTCTTCTCGGTGTTGAAGCGTCCTTAGAAGAGGATTCTCCTGAATGCCTCCTGAACTCTCGAACTTTCCTGTCAAACCAGACCCTAGTCCTGACCAAAACTGGAGCAAGGATCTCAGCTAGGTCGTCCCTCTCTTTCCTGTTCCAATCCACGTCCTCTAAAGGAGTGTGCATAACCACATTTTCATACTCATACGAGTATAGATCAGAGTTGTCATCCTTTAGCCCTTCAGGAACTTGATATAGGCCGAGTTCTTCAATTAATTGCAAGGAGAATCTGCCATAGTGCCTCCTTCTAGCCTCAAAATCATCATCACAATCAGCCCAATAGTCTTCTGTATCAGCTCTGTGATAATAGACTATTTTGATGTTTTACCCAATGAACCTCTTCAAGTCGAAGCAAGTCCTTGGCTTGAAGAAGTGAACCGTGATGGGAACCAGGGCTCTTTCTACATTCTGTGCATCTAGGGCTGTTTTGCAGGTATAATTTCCCAAAGAGATGGGAAAGTGTAAACCAGTGATCCTCTTATCCCTGCAGGTTCTATGCAACTTGTCTAGTTGCCTACATATCTCTATCAAGGCCATTTTATCATTACAGAACATGGGCAGTCTCAGAGGGGAGCCCTCATAGCCGGCTAACCTGATATAAGAGAACTTTCTGAACTGGATGAAGTAGGCACCGTAGTGCGATATCAGAGTCATAGCTTCATCAGAAAACCTCCTGGCAGCATCGCCTTCGAGCAGCCTGACAACGTACATGGTGAAAGCGTCGTTGACCCTTCTGAAGTTACGATTGCTGGTCTCCAGGGTGAACTGTGGGCAGTATGCATATATTGGATCATCTTTGTGTTCATCTATGTAAGAGAAACCAAACCACTGCCTTGATGCTGCCAGAGTGTACATCAAGTATGAAGTCATATAGAACTTCTTCGTTTGCTGCACGTTGGACAGTTGCTCCGCCAAATTCATGCTAATGATCTCTACCCAGTTGATGTTCTGCGTTCCTTCGCACACCATACTGATGATCGGACACATCCAGAAATGGAATTCGTTGGTAGTGGGAAAACCCATAACCCGAGCCAGCAGAATTATGAAATCGGACAACTCTTCATTGAAATCTACCCGCAAGAGGTTTTTGGTCAGACGAGAAGCTCCTTTCTTAGGGTTCTTCAGCCAAGACTTTGCCACCCGTGCTTTGTATTTGTCGCTGTCCTGATTGAACAGGGCCTGTGCTTGATCCCGGGAAACGACTATGGCATTATCCATCTCTGGGATTATTAGAGCAGTGTTAATGGCGGTAGCATCTAGTTTGGCAATGAGTTCCCCATGTATATTGGTCAATTCGCTCGAGGCGGGGTCGAAATGGGCTCCGCACGAAAGCACGGTATTAGCACACTGTATCGAGATCGGGAAACCACCAGCAAAGGCCAAACTGCTGTCATGAATCATTTGTGCCATTGGAGTAGGGTTTGCATCTGCCATCCTCGCCCAAAAATCACCGAAATCGAGATGTCGAGCTTCACTGTCTCCGATCTTGAGAACGGCAGACTCTAGTGGTGAAACTTGCTCTTGTCCCTGGAATTTGATCTTCATACCGATAGTAGCTGAGAGAGAAATGCAATCTAGACTCGGGAAGGAATTGCAGTAGGGAACGGGTTTGTGCGCAGGAAATTAGATTGCAAGGGTTCGAACGAAGAAGCAGTGTGAAAAATGTAAAAGGGGGTCTGCCCGTTATATAGCCATTTTGGAGAGAGAAAGGGAAATCAATGCGCATTAAATTCATATCTACCAATTTTAAAGGCAACATATTCACGGAAAAAAAACCAAGTATGGATAGCCCTTGGTTCATCTGGGACATGTGAAACGTGAATGCGTGAAACACGCGGCTCGGGCGAAGCACGGAGAAGGCACATAAATGCATTTCGGGACTTTTGGGATGAAAACGTGTGAAGTACGTGGTTCGGGCATTTCGGGTGAAATTGGAACAGAGCGCACTTTTGAAATTGGGAAATTTGGGACAAGAAAGCGTGAAGTACGTGGTTCGGGCATTTCGGGTGAAATTGGAACAGAGCGCACTTTTTTGACTTGGGACATTTGGGTCAAAAATTTCCGAAGCACGTGACTTGATCAATCCGGGCAAAAACGTGACAACAGGTCTGGAAGTGTTTGGGACATTTGGAACAGAAATGCGTGAAGTACGCGGCTCAGGCATTTCGGGCGAAAATGCAACAAAGGGGCCCGTTTGAAACTGGGACATGTGGGACAAAAATATGTGAAGTACGCGAGAAACACACAAAATGACCCAGGAATGCAGATCTATTACAAATTCTTGGCTTTTAACATTTCAAAGACAACAGAGAAGACATTCAATACTCAAAATTTTGAAAATTCACTTTTAAGTGCGGGGAAATTTTGAGTGGACAACAATGTCCCAGAGAAGACTAGGAATGCACTAGATGATTAGCAAGATTTAGAATCTGAAATTAAGGAAGAATATCCATATTTGATTCTCCGTGTGGATGAGGATGGTACTGGAGAGTAACATCTATTCATTTTATAACAATTGATTCTTTATATTATTCCATTCGTATTCTTTAAGTCATCAGGAGGCAACCATTTCTAGGGTGGCAATGCAATTTAGTGTGGGGTAATGTTGAGCACACGAAGTATGACACTAAGGAGAAGGTGCATAGAAGATTCGCATGCAGTAGCAAGGTATATTTAAAGGTGTGGAAGGATATGGAAGTAATTTTACACGAAAGGCAGATTGAATCGGGACTTATCCATTTTCATGGTTACGATATATTTTAGAGATAGCATACAGAACACACAACAGGATGGAGACTTGCATGACACACAAATGCTATTTTGGGAAGAGCATCTACTAAATCACCATGCATTAGTTTGAATTAATAATAGAATTACTACTGTCGGTTAACTGTAAGAGATCTATTATTAGCACACTTGCATGTGTGCATGTTATTGTAAAGGCGCATGACTATTTTCAGCATGCGACCTATTTTTGTAAGTGTGTAAGTGGTGAAGGGAAAGTCCCCAGCCTTATAAATATGCAGTAATCTGTGTATATTAGGAGAGAGTGCTATGTATGATCTATTGTGGAGTTAAGTTGTAAGATATGATGTGTGCATAAACTTATGATACTACTTATTGTAAGAAGCTTATGTGTTTATTGTGTTTTAATATAATGGAGTGTGTTGGGTGAATAATGGTGTTAAACATGACTAAAGCTATTTCTTACATGGTTGAATTTATTATATCTATTGCTTAATTCATTGTTCTTTTAGATCTAAATTTGGAATATGCTCTATGGAATATTTATGTTGTTTGTGGATATGAATACATTACATCTTCATCATGTTTGCATCTTGTACAAGAAACTCTAAGGAGGGGCATGGTACCTTTGTGCACTTTGGGTGAGCACACATCTCAAGCTGGGTGATGTGCCAGCGTGCCTGGGTTGTTCGTTTTAAATTCTAGGTTGCATCATTGATTCAAAATTATCCATGAATCTTTCTTCTTAAATTATTAAAGAAGATAAATTATCTAAATCAGGAAAATCATATTCATTTTAATATTTAGAATTAAAAATATAAATGTAGTTTCTAAACTTTTCATGAAAATTAATCCATATAGTAAAGTATAACAATTTATCTTGAAACAATTGACAATAACAACCATCTAATTGAGCCTTAATGTTCTTAATTTTTGCTAGATAATTAACTATCTTTTCATCTCCTCTCATTGGAGTTGCAAATAGTTCCATTATTAGTTTTATTATCTTAGAGAGGCAAATACCCTCATGCATTGTTTATAATTGGTCCCATGCATCAGCTAGAGACTCCATATGTCCAATATGAAATAGGAATTCATATTTTATATTTTGTAATAAGATGGAAATATCCTCTTGGTATTTTTGGGAGAAGATAATCAAGTTCTCAGGTGTAGTTTTTCTCCCACTTGGTCATTTTGTAACTTTACTAAATAGATCCTGTAACTTTCTAGCCATGAAGATAGCTTTAATCCTATCTCTCCAAATACTATAATTAGAACCATTTAAATTTTGATATTCATCCACATAAAAGTTAGGTGGATTAGCCATGATTATCAAACTTAGAATTATTAAAAAAATTAGTGTTATGTGGGTTTTAATCAGTTGCAGATATACATGGTTAGAATAAATTAACTTCTACATATTTTAAACACAATAATCACACTTGCATAAAACACTCAAAAATGAAACAAAGGAGGAAGTCTGCAAAACACTTAGAACCTGATGCAAGAGGCCGCAAGAAAATAAAAAACAAATTATTAAATTTTTCAAAGTTTGAAAAGAAAGCAGGACAAAGAAATAGTGTTCAACAGTTTTTTAAAATTTTAGACTTCTGCTGAACATGAAAAAACCACGGAATAAAGAATTGAAGTGGAAAAATGACATGCCATGAAACACAATAAGTCCCTAGAATAAAGGATTCTGCTTGACAAATAAATTTAATCCACATAAAAAATAATCCATGTAACAAGCAAAAAATATCCATAACAAAGGATTCTACACAACAATCAAAACAAATCCATAGAACAAAAGAGTCCACACAACAAGAAAAAAAATCTACGGAACAAATGAGTTCATGCAATAAGTAAAAAAAGATGCAGAATGAAGTAAAATATTTGTCCATGGATTTGAAGGAACTTGAAATCCTTTTAAAAGATATAGAGTTAGTAAGGAAAATCCATGAAGTATAAAAATGTTTCCATGAGGACCTGTGAGGTAACACAAAAGAAGTTATTGAAATTCTAGTTTCATAAACCGCGAAACAAATAAAGTCCACAGAAAAAATAAAAAAAATTTGGAACAAATATTTTTTTTAACACAAAGGAGTACATGGAACAAAGGACTCCGTGAAACAAAAAACTCCGTAGAATAAAGGATTCCACAGTACAAAGTAATCCACATAATAAAGGATTCCACAGTACAAAGTAATCCAAAAAATAAAGGACTCCATGAAAAAAAAACTCCGGACAAAGTATTCTATGGTACAAAAGAGTCCAAGGAAAAAAGGACTCTTCGAAACAAAAAAAACATCGTAGAATAAAGTATTTTGTAGTACAAAGGAATCTACAGAACAAAGGACTGTATAAAATAGAAAATCATTGGAACAAAAGATTGTGTGGTGCAAAGGAATCTGTAGAACAAAGGACTCTATCAAAAAATTGTGCAACACTAAAATAAGTCACGTAAACCTAAAAATGTTGTGCAAGACTATGAAACCTGCGCAAGAATAAAACATTCGTTAAAAAATCCACACAAGACTAGAAAAATCGAGTAAAACTACAAAAGTTGTGGAAGACTAAAAAATTCGAGTAAGGCTAAAAAAATTGTGCAAGACTAAACATTTTGGGAAAGAATAAAAAACTACACAAGACTAAAAAAGTCACTCAAGTCTTAAAAAATTCAAATAGGTCACGAAACACAAGTAAAAATGGAAAAAAAAAAGGAATATCTTAAGGGATGTTGCAGATGACAAAAACACAAATCCAATTACTTTGAGAGCTATGGAAAGGAAGAAGAACAAGTACACACACGGTTTTGATCTTCCAATTTAACCTTTAAAAAATTTCAGAATAATAGGGAACTAGAATTTTACACCTATAGATCATACAAAATCCACCAAGCACATAGTCAGACCTTCGTGTATTTTAAAAACTTCAATTTTCCTTCTTCAAACGGATCTACATGGGATATTGCACCTACAAAAAAAATATCTTACAAAACCAAAAACATTTGGATCTGATACCATGTCAAGAAATGTAGGGATAAATAATACAACAGAGCTATATATCCATCGAAATAAACAAGCCAAGAATTGTAGTTTGTTATTGAAAAACAATTTAATATGAAATATACCATAGTATGAATTAGATATTAGATTGAGTGTATAAACAGGAAAGTAAATGTTCACAACACAACACCAGAGCATAAGATATAAGTGGGAAAACCATGAGAGGTAAAAAAACCCACTGAAAATCACTTATCTTTATTCAGAATATATGTTTCACCCAACACTCCCATTATTTCATATGATCTACAGTTGTTACACCTTTATGGATCTTCTAAACTACCCACACTTCTTTCTTGCATATTAAAATATCATTTTTTATTACCAATCTCTAACAAGATCACCTTTTTTATAAAATGTGGGTGACCAATTTGGGTCACTCTTAATGTCAACTCAATTCATATTTATATTTTAAATTTAATTCATAAGTCATGACTGCTCAAAGGGGAAGGATAAAATTACCCTGGAAGGTGAGCATGGTATTGATATGTGGAAGAACAAATTTCAATACTTGGAGACGATGGTCCAGGTCCTAGAAGATACTAACTCAATGGTGAGAAAGGGTGTGATTGACAGTATCGAAGCCTCCAAGAAAATATGTTTTGCCCATAAGAACATCCAAGGGGATATCAAGCAAGTGTATTCTATGGTTTTTGGATTTGGGTGCTCGTCTAGATGTTGTGGAAAAAGAGAAGCGGAAAAGGAGGTGGATCAGTTCTAATGATATTGAAGAGGAGGAGGAGGAGTCTGAGGAGGACATCAAGGAACCCCCCTAGAAGAAGATGGATTTTGATTCTCATGAAAGAAGAGACCAGGGAGGTTAAACCCTCCAACAAAAGTAAAGATAACTAATGGAACTTCTTCTGAACTATTTGCGGACTTTCGGGGAAATTTCTCTATTTTTCTCTTGTTTAATGGCTTAGTTCTCTTTTGCTCATTGTTTCTTGTACCTCCTTATTTGTTTTGGAGTTAATTCTGTTTAACTTCAGGGGTCCTATTCCTTTTTTATCTAGCTTTGTTTCTATCATGATGTAATTTTTTGTACTCGGCCTCTGGGATCCTATCCTTGTTTTTTACCTTATCTAATAAAAAAATGACCACTCAAATTTGTTTCCTAGTTATGACACCAAACTTGGTGGTAAGTGGGGTTAGGGATCCCTTTACACTTTATCAAAATACACAATGAAACTAATACAACAATATTTCAATTAATTTTAAATCTTTAATGGCATATACAACAATCTTACCCTCTAATGGGGCTACTAAAACAATTTAAACTAATCTTCTAGAGATGTTGAAATGGTGGTGTGTGATTCTAAGACCTATTGCATGATTTCTCTATTTTCTTGGCTCTGAAATTATCTATAACATACTCCATATCAGTAATTACTCTTCTTTGATTTATCCTATCACCTCAAACCTTTTTGCTATTTTTGAAATGGAAAGATTGACCTTTCTAAACACTTCCTTATTTTCCCTCTCTTCCTCAAATTTCAAAATTGGTTTATAAATTAATCCAAACTATCGTGTGATCCAAATGTGTGATCACTTGCATCATGTCAAACCTTGTAGTTAACTATAGTCAATCATTGAGATATTTGTTAGAGATCCATTAAATTATTTTTTAGGTACTTTATCAAACACATCCATATCTCAGATTGCTTATATGACTAACATGTGTCCCTAGTAGTTCCTCATTTATCCTTTTTTTCATTTATAACATGTTCTTTATACAAGTTACTTCAGTGGTGTGCCTCTATTGTGTTCTAGTCTCACACACTGACCCAAATGAATCCAAGCACATGGGTATGTGCACAAAAATGGGGGACCAAAATGGGGGTAAAATGTGGCCATGTTTTTCCTAAAATCAGAAAAATATGAACTTCAACAAGTAATTTTACATGTCTATTCTCAAAATTTGAAAATTTAAAAGAACAAGAAATTAGTGCTCAAAATCTATCTTTTAAAAAAAATTATAATGGTGGAGATTATGAGTGTGAAATGTGGTGCGCACACAAAGTGGTCATATTTTTGTGTCAAAAATATAATACAGTGTGCATGTGCACACCCCCATTTTTTAGTTCTATAAATTATTATACAAATCTATTTGGTAGAAATTTAGCTAACATCATGTATTAGGTCCCACTATTTTTTGTGTAGTAATTTTTCAAAGTGTACACATCCCAAAAAAAAAAAATAACCATGTGTATGTCCCCTAATTTTGAGAAAAAAAATTAAAAAATAGTAATATTTTTGGATGTGTGTATAATGGTGTGCAAATTATGTCAATGCACTTTTTTTCAAAAGTTAGATGAGAAGATCAAAAGTTATGTAGAATAATTGGTGAAAAAATGAAGACAGTACTAAAATTAACTAATGATCAAAACCTTAAACTATTTGGATTTTATAAATAAATACATCGACTCAAATCTATGATGGATTTTGGCATCGTAGTTATGTTTTGTTTTGAATATTATCTTAAAACACATGAGAAAACGGGGAGTCTACTCAAGATTTTATTTTTGCAAAACAAGGTTTCAATCATGGAATAGATATTCCAACCCTTAGGATTAGATATCCAAGCCAAATTGTGGGTGGTTTCAAAGCCAAATAAAACATATCACACTCATGTTATGGCTTGGAATTACTAAACCATAATTTTCTTGTGTTATGGATTAGTCTTGTTATAGCACAATTGAGCCATAATGTGAGTGTGTTATGTTCAAAATGCCTCTCAAACATATTTTTGGCCACTTATTGGTCCCCATTTCCATAAAAACACCCAAAAGTATTATTTTATTATGTAATCATTACACTGAAAATCCTCGTGCCCTTTCCAAAAGCCCCATGCATACCCAATAAACCTCTTTTTTTCAAAACCTTGTGCACTATTATATGCCTTTGTTGCACAATATTGCATGCATTACATATTCATAAAATTTTGTAAATCCTTTGTGTACTCACACAATCACTATATTGATACATCACACTTCTTATTCTCCTTCTTCATGCTCTTCACCCTTACACACACTCCAAAATTCTATAATTTTTGCAAGATAACCAATTTTAACATGATACTTCATCATATTCTCTATCTCATCTTATCATGAATCAATGTACATTCTATAGAACACATCTACATAATCATATTTTTCTCATAATTGATTCCTTTTGAACCTTAGATAGGTTTGTTCATGAACTATCCAACTTAATACTTCTAATGGTTATCTTTTTAAATACACAACTTAGATTAATTGATTTAGGTGATGTTTTGGGTTGATTTAGTGGAAAATCATTAAAATGGTCACATATATAAACACATCAACACTAAGCATTAAGGGCATATAGGGATTCTCTATTTCACATTACCTAATAAGGTAAATATCCAAAGCATTGAATTTTCCAATTCCTTATAGAAATATCACAACATAAAAATATTGAATTCTTAATACATATATGTTTGTTTCCCTATATCAAACATGATCCCAAATTGTTGTATCAAGTTGATGTTTTTAAATGTGAGGTTTGAATCATGGGCTTCATATTCTATTATTTTAGTATTTATCACATGAGTCTCAACATAGGGTAAGGAACTACATGGTATTGATACATATTGGAGTAGTGGAATTTATAACAATGGTCGTTAGATTAGTGGGGGTGTGGTGAAGAATTCCAACACAAATTTTACTAACTCCTTTTATATGTATCAAGAAAGAAGAGGCTAAATCTTAGTATAAGAAAACAAACACATGATAAAAAATACAAGAATACCTCTAAAGATAGGAGAACTACATTCCAAAATATAGATCTAGGTCAAAGTATTAGAAGACAACTTTGTATCCCTAAGGACATGTTCGACCATGAACATAGACATTGTATAATGAACTGATCCTGTGTGTATTTTATCATCTATATCTTTTAGATAAATTTTTACAACACCATGATATTCTTATAAGCATATTCTAAGCATGGCATCACATTGTTCACCATGGTATGATAGTATTATTTCTAAATCTTAAACCCTAATTGTACTTTCATTGATTATCTTTGGAAATTCTATTAGAATATGTAAGACTAGAAAACTTTAAGACTATTTGGATTTATTACTATGTTTCTGAATTATCATTACTAAAAAATATATTAAATTATGAACAAAAATCTAAATATGTATTACAAATGCATATAAATATATTAAATTATAATTGAAAACAAATACTCATAAAACATTTAGAAATAAAATATTAAAATTTGACAAAAAAGGGAAGGTGAATTCAATGATGAATGTTTTTAATGAGAAAATAAATAATTTTTCATCTAAAATAAAAATAAAAATAAATTATTTCTATGAGTTATCATCCAAATAAAAAATTTAAATAAATTATGACTACGAGTTATTATCCAAGTAACATTTCAGATGCCTCATTACTAGGTAAAACTAGAAACGATATGGCTTTCTTAGTTCCTACCATAAGTGATAATTAAATAACATATATAATGTTTTCATGTTGATGATCATACCATTTGAAAATATTCATAATGTTAATCAACTTAGTATGAGATTACCAAATGTTATTGATTTTCACAGTGAAAACATTTTTTCTTGATGTTTTTGTCTACCATAAGACTCTTAATCAAATGTAAATCAATGAAATCACATATGAACAAAGTATCATCAATAGAATCATCATTTGGGATCTCATGGTCACAAAATGTAATAAAAAATCCTTGTTTAATTCCATCTATTAGCTCTTTGATGATACTAGTAATAGGATGATAAAATTAAAAAAATGGAATCAACTATTACTGAGTGCTGGGAAAGAATGGAGGGACAGAGTGCGAAAGTGGTGAATAAGGGAACGGTCATAGGTGAACGGGGAGAGGATTTGCAAGCCACAAAGGAGGGAAAGAATAAGAATGGCTTGATAGTGGGGGGTCTCAGGGATGGAGGAGGAGAACATGGTATTGGAGGGTGGGATAAGAAGGTGGAGGAGTTGGGCCCTATTCCTAGGGTTAAAAATTCTGCCAGGACTTTGGTGGGGAGTGGTGGGAAAAAAAAAGTCACAGGAGCATCAACAGTGGTGCTAAAGGTCATCCTGGTTTGGATTCCCTCGGAAGGCTTCTTCTTTTAAATATATATTGGAAAACAGCGAAGGCCGATCCTCAGACAATAAAACAACAAGCAATCTGGCCTACCTGGTCGATCTAGCTGAGGATATTCCCTCTATAACCATAAATACTCTTGAAGTGGAGGAATATTTCAAAACTTTATCACAGGATGCAATGATTGGTAGGTTTAATGGGTTTTGGCCTTCATCATTAGCACTATACCAATGGGTATTCAAAACTTCGACCAATAAATGTGAAATATCCCTCTGTTCCAAGGGATTTTTCGTTGTCCATTTTAGAGAAGCGGAAGATTATCAGTGATGTTTGACAGATGCTCTATGGTTTTGGGGGCATGCGGGTTTATTTATAACTCCATGGTTTCCATATTTTGATCCAAACACCTATTCGGTTTCCAAAACACCTATTTGGGTCAGGCTCCCTAACCTCCCCTTACATCTATCGTATGCCCTAGAGGATATTGGTAATGGTCTGGGCAAGTTTATCAAAGAAGACTTGGATAGAACACATTTGAGCCTTTGTTCATTTTCCCATATATGCATTGAAATTGATTTGACCAAGGGATTACCAGATCGGATCAATCTTAAATTTGGTAATTTTCAACATATCCATATATTAGACTGAGAATACTGCATTCTGGTGTAGATTATGCAGAAATACGAGTCATCTACAAGCTACTTTTCCCTTTAATAAAAACTAGAAATCTACAAAGAAGAATGGATTGACTTCTTCTAATGGTTGGGGCTTTATTAACCCATATTTGGTATCCGCTTCAAACTTTAAGGATGTTTCGAATAATTTGACCCCCAAGAATAAAATAGTCACAAAGGAGGACACCGAGATGGGAATTCAAGAAAATCTCCTGGTAATTGGTGGAATGAAAAGGGGACATACTTCAGAAAGTTCAGAATCAGATAGGGATTACGTGTCGGATAAAATGATTGCTTCATAAATCCCTAATGACCTTGTGTTGGCTATCTCAACTGACCAAAGCAAGTGGTTCGAAGTAAAAAAGTGAAAAAACAAAAAGGGTCAAATGGGCAGCATTGAGGATTATTTTCCATCGCAGGGTGGGAAATAAATTTTATTTAGGATGATATGGTCATTCTAATGCTTTTTGAAGCTGGTGTTTAGTTGTAGGTGTTGTTTCCCTTGTTACTTTTAAAATCATGTTGTTTTCTAGAGGAATTGGCCTCTACTTTTTTAATAGGGAACGGGTCCCTTCAACCCGCTTTATCAATAAAAAAATAGGATGATAAAATCTAACTCTAAGAGCACATGAATTAGGTGAGGTTGTGTATGATATGGCATATGAACTTCATCATGTTTTTTATCTTATTACATGTATTATGATACAAAAAAGGGTCTATAAAAATTTTCAAGATTTGATTCAACTTTGTAAATGATTGATTCATTTTTTTTGTTTCTACCATATTTTTGAATAATGTTATTGTTAATAAGATTATGAATCTTGTACCTCAAACCAAAACATCTATTAGTTGAATTCCTTGAACATCTACAATAATCAAAATATGCAATTACAATGAAGGTATTACATTATTTTCTATATGAATAAATATCCATAGGTGGAGATAAAATAACAATATTAAATTTAATCAATTGTTAAATCACCCTATGAAGGATTTGAGATGAGATCATAAATTTTATTCAACGAGAACTAGAAAGAGAAAACATGTTACTATGTTATGATACCATATTGACTAATTTTTTATCCAAAATCTTAATTTGAAATTTTACATAACTATATCTATCCTTTAAAGGTGCTTTTTTTTTTAAATCTAGCTCTAATGAATATGGGATTATTTTTCCCTGTGTTAAATTATCAACTATAATGATAGTAGTCTCATAGTGATTCACCAAAAGGAAATTTTCATTTAAAGATTAATAGTTTTTTTAGTAGATTTTAGGATTCAATTTTATCATGTGAAACAAACCACTAAAACTCAAAAATAACAGGTTTTAATGATACATGTGTGGATGATGACAAAAGGTGATGGATCCAAATGGGCACAATAAGCTCCTCTTCTAGAGAACTTCAAACCTACACACAGGTAAATAGATTAACAAGAAATATATTAGATAATTATGTGGCAAGTTACTTGGTAAAGGCAAATCCCAAGAACCAAAGGGATTCTTTTAACGGGTTTAAACTTTCTTTTAGAAAATTAAACTGAAAAATAATGATAAGATTACATGTAATATCATATGATCCAGATAACAAACTATGGACATATAATTTCTAGATACTGAGACTCAATCAACATCCTCAATGATAGACTGGGGTTCCTTGTCACTATGTTTGAGGAAAACGTCTAGCTCTTATAAATGGCATCTCGGTTAGGCATGAGCATGATGACACATATGAGTAGATCATAGTCGACATTGTACTATTCCCACATGAAGGGTTGGCGAACAATGGTTAGGGCGTAAATATTTTTGAGCTCATAATTGTCTCCCAAAATGGTCATCTAACATAAATAAAAGCTTACAAACAACATAGCATTAGACATGATTTAGAAATATTATGGAAATGTATGAAAAAAATTTAAGGAAAGAAGTGTATTTAGACAAAGATCAGTATCGATCTATTGGATTGATGGCGATCTAGTAGATCATTGGTGATCTATGTGATCAATTTCGATCATTTTGTTTATGGGCGCTAATTTATAATAACGCTAAATTTTAAAGGAAATGATGATATGATATTGTTTGACTTAGACGATGATTATTATACTTGGATGTGAATGTTTACCAATTCAAATAATGAACATACCTTTTATGGGGGTGATGGTGGATTTGGAAAACCTGATTGAGAGGATAAATTATCCAAAGGGAGAATGATTTACGGAGAATTCCTCGTCTCCTTTACATCAGCACAGATTTTGTATCCCATAGTGCAAATTCCCAATGCATAAACCTTATCACCTATGAAATTTTTAGATCCTTGAGTAGTGTCTTGAGCCACCTTTTATAGGGTCAATCTCATTTCAATTGAATCTGCACCGGCCGGTATCGATTGTGGGAAACTACACTGATTTTTTCATTTATAGGAAAATGGTTTAATTTTGTTTCAACCTTTTCCTTTTATAGTATTTTCATCTTTTATGATGGTCTAAGGTTGTTTTAGGATTGTCTGGATTTTTTTGGGAGGTTAGGTTTTTTGTTTGTTTTTGTTTTTATTTATTTTAGTTTGTTTTGTGGTTACTGGTGGTTGTGAATGGTAGAATAGTGAATGTGAGTCAGTAAATGGGTATAATAACTGTGTGGGATTATGAAGGGATGTTATAGGGTGTGTACGTGCATGAAGAATTAGGGAAACCTGATTTGGTGTCTACATTTTCCTTTTTTTATCGAATGGTTTGTAATAGAAAAACTTCTTGGACAAAAATGAGTGAGATAATTGGATTTATGTTGGATAGGTGATCCCCCCTCAAACTAGGGGTCATTGCAAGAAAATGTGATGGCCACCATTTTGAATGGAATGCAAGATCATATAGGTTTGTGTACTATTGCACTTGGAGATGGATATGATCGCTTTAAGGTGCCCCGAGACCGGGCATGAAATATACTACAACAAAGGTGTACTTGTGTGACAAAGAAGTCAAGTTATTAGGGAACCAATGGATTCTCAACCTATAGAAATATAAATTTGTAGGACGTGGTGGGAAAAGGTTCCTAGAAGGCTATGGAACCCATAATGGATTGGAAAACATAGGGATAACATGAAATAGGATGCAATTTGGATTTTTGAGGGCCTTAAGGACCATAAAGAAGCACAAAATTTGAAAGTGTGCAATTTTAATGGGATCGTTGTCAATTTATAGAATCGGCATCAATTCCAAAAAAATCGGCATCGATTAGGGTGAGAAGCCTATATGTGGGGGTCAGGTAATCATGAACGTTCATTCTACTCATTGTGTTTATTGTTATAAATATATGATTTTGAATTTTTAGACATGGAGGTTACCGAGAGTGGACAGAGGAGATGATGACCATCTCAGATAGAGGTAGGTTAATTTTTTATTTTTTTTTGTTATAGTTTTTTCTATATGAGGATATAGGATTGGCGTAAATTGCTATTATTGATGTCAAATTATTTAGGATCGGTACCGATCCATGTAATCGGAGCTGATTTGATATGTTTTGTTGGTTTTAAAAAAAAAGGATAAATTTTATGTTGTTGTGGCTAATAATGTTTTTGTGTATTTTGTGGATGCAGGTGAACAGACACCTGACAATCAGGGATAGGGTGCC